>JAPYZO010005617.1:0-10071 GCA_030522905.1 Torymus flavipes | reverse complement strand
TAGGGTCTAATATTGCAGCTTTCTTCATATTTTGGCATGTAGAAACATATCCCAAAGTTTAAAGAAAATCCGTGATCCGGATTTGAGATACACTCTTTGTTAGCATAGACGAGGGAGATTTGGATGAAGTCATGCCCCGCAATAAAAGGGGCGGCAGATTTGGAGTAGGAGAGGACGCGATTACCACTCTTTACAACGAAGAGGTCCATCCATGTATGTGAATCGCGCCATAGCTGGTGATGAGTACGCTCGGAGGGAATGAGTTTCAACGAGTTCGAGGTGATGGAGTTAGTGAAATGGATGGCGGATGGTGAGTCGGGAAGGGCCATGTTAATGTTGAAATTGCCTGTGATGATCACGGAGGTGAAGTGGAGTAGGTAGTTGGCGAGGCGGTTAAAAAAATGGATTGGATAGGCAGCGTGCGGGCGGCGATAGACGGCGGCGAAAAGAAGTCTAAGATGTTCCGTTTTAATCTCGCAAATGATAAATTCGGGCGTGTTGTAAAAAAAAAACTTCGTCTTCTCAAAAGACGCATAAATAACACATTTTTCCGTTATATTGAGAGGGGTGAAGGAGGGCTGAGGGGAAACCTAGGAGGGGGTGAGGAGAGGCTGCGACCAAAATTTTTTGGAAACGTCTATATAAAATTATTTCGAGTTAGGGGCGGGGCTATAAATCGGTAATGCTCAAATGCGTGAAAGTTGAGACGTACCTGGATTTGAACGTAAGCGTCAGATAGAAGCGAGGAGGCCAAGAAGTTGGTTGGCTTCTGCGCAATATTACCGAGGTAACCCCTAGCCGACGCACTACTTGACACCGGAAAGGGGTAAGACACTTATCTATTACGTTGCATTTAGTGAATAGTGCGACGTCATTCTCATCCACGGGATTCAGTTTTTTAAACAGATCAGTACAGGAGAGCGATCAGCGTAATTCAAAAATCTTGCCAACGACTCGAGGGTATACCTGCCTGTGTTCGTGACCCGAGTTGCACGGCTCAGCTCATCGTCGACTGTACAACCATCAACGGACGCTCTATTTCCAACATCGTAGACAGACGATCGTGGCTAGTGGACCAAAGGTTTGTCGAGCGAGGCGATTTATATGGTAACGTTCGTGATGTACGTTGTCATCGCGTGGATATTGACTGAGTGACTGTCTGTGAGATTGTTTCATGTAATTTGCGAGGATAGGCACTAGCGTATAATGTTGGACTGCGTGCGTAAAATAATTCAAAGTATAGTAAAATCTAACAATTAACGTAATTTAATCCCTTGTCATCGAATAAAAATAAAAATAAATATTATTATATCGTCGGGTGGGAGCAAGAACGTCCTATCTGGGCTCGGCGCGTAAAGACGTTCCATTTCGGCTCTGCGCGTAAGAACGTCCTATCTCGTCTCTGTACGTAAAAACGTCCTATCTCGGGCGTTTCGTGTAAAGTCGTTGTGAACAAAGCTTAAGCCGGGTAGAAAAGTTATGTATACAATTCATACATGGTACAATTTGGATATGATTTGTATCCGAGGTTACTTATGGGGTTTTTGGACCCGCTGAATTCGATTTTGAGATCTATTTTAGTGTACCGTGCAATGCGTATACGCAGGAAAGGATTTTTGCGCAAATCAAAGCTTTTAGCGCGAATCTGAGGGTAGCTAGGAGGTTTTTCAAGTAGCTGAACTCGTTTCCGAGGTCTATTCAAGTGTATGACTCTATACGCATGCACAGGAGTGGATTTTTGCGCATATCAACGGGTTTAACGCAGATCTGAGGATACCTAGGGGTTTTTCGAGTCGCTGAACTCGTTTCCGAGGTCTATTTAAGTATATAACTACACGCCCATGTCCAGGAGATGGTTTTTGCGCATACCAAAGCTTAGCCCAAATCTGAGGGTACCTGGGGGGTTTTCGAATCGCTTCGTGGTCTACTTAAGTATACGATACCGTGGAGTTTCAAATTACGGAATATAGTTCATATCATGTTTATAAGAAAATCCCATAGATAACTTCAATTATTATTTTATTATTTCACTTTTATACTAATATGACTTAATAATAATAATATTTTTTGCATGTTAAAATATATTGAAGTAAATCAAATACTTTGCTACCAAATATTAAAAAATAACAAAAACCACGTTTTTGTCATTTTAAAGATAGTAGGTTCATTTAGATATAATCCTGTGAAAATTTAAAATTTTTTGATAAAAGCCATTTTTTTTAGAAATAAAATCAAAATTTATAAAGTTTTACTTGAGTTTAAAAACAACTAATGATCCTAATGTTATTTCTCATTTCAACTTGCAATCACATCAATTTCTTATTTTTATTAACATTTTTTTACAGAGCAGTATTGGTAAAAAAGCTATGAGAATCTATATTTACGAATCTTTATATTCTGATGAATGCATTAGCCCATGTAAAAAGCATTTAAATGCAAGAGCCATAGGGTGCCAGTTCTTTGATTTGTTTCCTATTGTTAATAAGTTTGTTTGTTTGTTTGTTTCCTAAGTTTAGGCGGTAGAATTCCTCTTATAACTCTCTTGTCGTTCGGAGAATGGCTAGGAAATATCTAGGGATTTTCAATGTGTTGTAATGTCATGTGTATTCTAATGTCAATTGCTCCCGAGATAAATTTAGATTGAGATAAGTTTATGACGGGTTTTCTTTTGTTTTTTGTCATAAGAAAGTATAAAGCTTATGTTAAAAGATTATAACCTCATTTGCGTAAAAAGTTGTTTTTCATTCTAATACATAAACTTATTGCACACGAGTTATATACTAAAATACATAATACTTAGGTTAACAATTATTCAAGTTCATAAATATATTCCTTGCCACCCATACTACGCACAGGGAAATAAATTTTATTACGAAACAGCCCATGTTATTTTCCAAAAAACACCGATTTTGTTGGTAATAATAAAGATGTTTTTAAGACAAGTTCGTTTGAACAACAAGAAGTAAAGAGAGAGAGCTATGATAGCTCAATCGTCTAAAGCCTCGGAGTCTCGACTCGGAATGTTTGTTTACCCAAACAGTACCGAGTTCGAATCCTGGCTTCGGCGATTGACTGGCATCTCTGTTCCGAATTTTTCGAAAATTGGGAATTTTCACGTGCTTATCTCACTGTAGCTCTGGTGGTTCGGAACCCACCTAAAACTGTAGGTCCTCATTACTGTGGGAGTTACTAAGGGTGGACACATTGTATCCGAAAGTATTCACTAGCACAGTAATGCAGAGCTATATAAGACTCATTAAAGAGGAATTCTTATGAATCAAGTCGCCCACTGCACGACGTGAATTATCGCCCTCGCTTCGCCCGGGCGCTAACTTCACGCCGTGCAATAATGGGCCACTTAAGTCACACGTATCGTAATGTACTATTTTAAGCTTTGATAGCAAAGCATTTGATGTACTTCAATGTATTTTAAAATGCAAAAAATATTATTATTATTAAGTCATATTAGTATAAAAGTAAAATAATAAAATAATAATTAAATTTATGTAAGGGATTTTCTTATAAAAATGATATGAACTATATTGTATAATTTGAAACTCAATGGTATCGTATACATAAGTAGACCTCGAAAACGAGCTCAGCGATTCGAAAACCCTCGCAGAAACCATCTCCTGGACATGGGCGTGTTGTTATATACTTAAATAGACCTCGGAAACGAGTTCAGCGACTCGGAAAACCCCTAGGTACCCTCAGATCCACGTTAAAAGCGTTGATATGCGCAAAAATCCTCTCTAGCGCATGTGTATGGTGTCATACACTTGAATAGACCTCGGAAACGAGTTCAGCTACTTGAAAAACCCCCTAGCTACCCTCAGATTCGCGCTAAAAGCTTTGATTTGCGTTGCACTGTACACTAAAATAGATCTCAAAATTGAATTCAGCGGGTCCAAAAACCCCATAAGTAACCTCGGATACAAATCATATCCGAATTGTACCATGTATGTATTGTATACATAACTCTTCTACCCGGCTTAAGCTTTGTTCACAACGACTTTACACGCAACGCCCGAGATAGGACGTTCTTACGCGCCGAGACGAGATAGGACGTTCTTACGCACCGAGACGAGATAGGACGTTCTTACGCGCAGAGCCGAGATAGAGACAGAGAGAGACAGAGAGAGACATAGAGAGCCAGAGAGAGACAGAGAGAGAGACAGAGAGAGAGAGACAGAGACAGAGGGAGACAGAGAGACACAGAGAGAGAGAGAGAGAGAGAGAGAGAGAGAGAGAAGGGTGGTTTGCGTACGCAGAGTAATGCGAAATAGTGTGGGTTAAGAGAGGATAGCGTCAAGGTAATGCAGTTGGGTTTAGAGCCTGCGAGTAATTTAGGCTGTTCTTTAATTATTTGTCGTTTTAATTATTTTTTTATGGGGTGGGGGGGGGGGGGTGACGAGAAACTGCGCAGTACTGTAAAAATAAAATGAATGAAGCCAGCAAGGTATTATTTTAGCGTGTAATTGGTAGGCAATAAAGAGAATATTTATATTTGTAAATCGGAGAGTTGCATGCAATTATTTCTGCGTTTCCTTTCAATCCACTATTTCATGTTGGGCTGCCGTCCAAACGAGGATCATCATGACGAATTTCCCTTTGGTAAGTGACGAGAGTAGGTTAGACGCGAAAGGTATTTTCTGGACTCCGAGCCAATCCTATAGTCATATATAAGGAAGAAAGTATCACATCGCAAAGGTTGACGGCACCATTTTTTAATGGATATCGAAACACGAGGGGTTTCAATGTTTCAATGCGTCGGACGATGAGAGCTGAGATTTCGAAAGCTTGGTCTCGGCGAGTCAATGCTCTGAGGCGCAGATTTATGTATTTGGAGGTTGGCAACACTGTTTTACCTCTCACGGCAGTGATATTGACGGTAGTATTGTAGTTATGCAATCCAGTTTGCTGCACCAGTCGAAGCTCAGTCAGATTCACCTCAGATAATCGATGAGTATTCTGTCTGGTATGCGGTGGCCAGTTGTTGTCTCCATGACAACCATGAGCGTTGGAAGTAAATATACTTTATCTAATCGCTTAGGTTTTGCGGTAGACGACGGGGGCTTTGCGGAATCCATACGGAAGTCATTGATTCGGTGAGCGCTCTCAGCAGTCAAGATGGATCGGATACTTGGTACTTCAGTGAAGCGACCTTAAGTAGTTAAAGCATAACTGACGTCGGTGGATAAAAAAAGTCGACCCTTTTGATTTTGGGACAATAGGGCCCCACATTGATGCAAGCGATGGTCACCCTGGCATTCCAGTTATCGTCCTCATTCAACGGTTGTCATGCCCAAGCGTTTCCCTTTACGAGGAGCTGCGGCTTCTGGATGTCTTCTGGAAGTCAATGTCCCGCCTCTGACCTCCGCTTGCCTACAGAACGCAAATCCTTGCGTCAATTAACTCGGAGACAGCTTTCAATGTGGGAAGACCTTGGTGCTCTCAAATATTCTTCTCCAAATCCTTTCGAGTGACGGGACCCATCCCATCAATCATAAAAAATACTAGTCAGTCGTCCCAATGCTCGATATCAAGCTCCAGAGTTTTCAGGGACTGGCGAGCCTTGATGACTCGGTTATAAAGCGATCTTAGGTCAGCCACACTCTTCAAGGTCAAAGGCGATGCATAAGCCAATTGATGCATGTAAAAGTGAGTCAAACACCGCTTATGAGCATGCCTCTTTGGAAGCGTTGCATAATTGGCCTCCACGAGCCCTCAATAGACATTTTTAGATAATGTAATTTTTGAACGGACGTCAACGCCAGATAAAGGTGAACCATGGACCGGTTAAGATCTCGGAAGGTCTCGTAATCTTCGACGAGGCCCAAAAAAGTGGGCAAATAAATTTTTGGCAGGTGCACAGCCGCTGGGATGCTACCCAGTATCGCTGCTTCTGTTCCATTTCTGGGAATGCGGTCAGCTTCGCATTCTATTACCAAGCCCAATGCCTGCGTATATTGCAGCTCAATTTTAAAGTACATGTCATCGCGTAAAAACCTGTCCTTCTGCATATCTGAGACTTCACGAAGCGTTGTGTGATAATCACGGAAGTCTTTTCAATGCTGTTTCAGGAAGATCTTGTGGCTGGTGATAAACCCTGCTGTGAAGATTATCCGCTCTTCCTTAAGGGTGTTGGTTTTGAACTTTGAGATCGAAGAGGCTAAACCGATTTGTCTAGCAAGTGGCGCAATTTTCACTGGAACAAAGAATCAAAATCAAAACGCACACGTGACTACCCTGCTCAGCAACGATGAAGTCCCCAATCACGGGCAAGAAAGACCTAAGCTGATCACAATCGGGCTTTATCAGAATGCCGAGCACGGGCAAGACGGGCTGGAGCTCGATAAAGAGCGGGCGTTTGCAGAGCACCGATCACGAGCTAGACGAGCTGAGACTCGGTCACAAGTTCCCCTCGGAGGTCAACTTCCTCTTACCATCCTTTCAGAACTGACTCGAAAGACGAATGTCGATTGCCAAGGAATCTGAAGGTGGACAGGGATAGTAAAAAACCACAACTGAAATAAACGATTAATTAATCTGAAACAAATGATGTTTTGCAAAAAATTACAGAACGGCGAGCAATGCACGCTACAAATACATGGTTTAATATTTTAATTATAACGAACATAACACCTTGAATAAATCAAACATTAATAAGGACGCGCGCCAATAATCACCGTCGCGTGGAAGAAAATACGCGTGCTAGTATTGCACTCGATCTCCGCTCGACAACGACTAACTTGCTCGCGGACTTCACCGAGAGCCAGACTTGCTTTCCAGCAGCACCGAGCACGCGCATCGCTCGTGCCGCACGCTTATTGAATGAGGCTTCCTACGCCACGCGCCTATTGGACGAGGCCTCCCGAGCCATGGGCCGATTCGACGCCGTTTTCTACGTCGCGTGTTGATCGTAACGGGCCTAGCACACGGAATCCAGGTATCGAGCATGGGAAACTGTTTTCTAACGGAACAATTCCTTTCTCTCGCCAAGTTCCGCTTGCGTCTTTGTATCCGTGTATTCGCGAATTCGCTGTTGTAGCTATAGCTACAGACTTTGTAATTTCGTGCGACGCGGAGCTCTACGCGCAAATATCGCTTGACAGAAAAATGTTTAATACGTTTGACGCGCGTATCTAGCGGCCTTAATATCGTGTAAATTGAAAGTTTTGAATAGTTTTAATAAATTCACAATTTGTATTTTTGCGGACTTGTGCGTTTGATTTGTGTGTAATTGCGTTTATTTGGTGGAAATTCTGCAAAGAAGCGGCCTTAATATCGTGTAAATTGAAAGTTTTGAATAGTTTTAATAAATTCACAATTTGTCTTTTTGCGAACTTGTGCATTTCATTTGGGAGTAATTGCGTTTATTTGGTGGAGATTCTGCAAAGAAGCGGTCCCATGTATGTTTCTGTCATGATCCTAGGTAGACCGTAACAGAGTTTAATGTACATCATACTTTACATTGTATTTTTTACTTTGTTTATTACTTTTCCAAATCCATTTTCCATAATACCGGTAGTCCAATTCAGGAAAGAGCAAAATACGAATTTCATTTGTATATTCAATCATATTATCGTCAAACACTTTGACATTTTATTTTGCAATTACTGTATGAAAGCAATATTTTTTAATTGTAAATAATGTTATTAATACAAAATTTATGACATCTTAAAAATTCATGTAAAAGAATTTGAAACATTATATACTTACTTTCAAGACATTATCACTGGAATGGAATTTAATAGTTAAATCTAACAGCTCTTCGTTAAAATATAATTGTAGAAGCCTTTGTAAAAAAAATGTACCCCAATTATCAATTTTGACTTGTTTTAGTCCTTGAATATTTTTATGAACCGACTGCATTACTTCGATTCGTCTCCGGGTTACCTAGATGAAAGAAAATAAAAATAAAAATTTATTATAACAGATTCATAGAATTAATGATTGATTTTGGATTATTTGTTGTATATTATTGCTTTCATTATTTCTTTTCTTTTACAGTGTATCAATCAATAAGAGTTTAAGGTTGCATTGACTGTAAGAGCGCTGCCAAAAGTTAGTTTTTCACGTTCAAACTGCAATAAATAATCATGTAAAACAATTGGTCAATTTTTAGTTCTTACGATCAATGAATTAATGCAATATTATTGCAAAATCAAAACAAAATTGTAAACTCGGATCTATTTTCTTTAAATCGATCAAAATGCACTAATTTCATCGCAATAATGATTTAAAAAAAAAAAATAGTGCCGAGTTGACAATTTGGCTTTGATTTTTAATTTTTAAAGCTTATAATATTCCAATTGCATTAAGGGAGCTAGACACATTTTTTCTGAATTAAAAGTTATAAAAGGGTTCGTTATAAATATATATATTTACCTCACCTTAGACCTTGCTCTAGGCTCTTTATATAGTCCAGCACCATAGCTATCGGGAAAATCAGTTTTTTCACTGTCCGTCAGCTTTCAAATTTTTCTGCGGATGGATTAACTCCAGATTTGAACTGAATTACTTCTGAATAGTATAATTCTCTGTGAGTCTAGGGATTTTTAATTTGATGAAAAAAAATTTTGTGCTGTTTTTCAAGAATTTATTTTAATTGTTTCGAAATTTTTCTGATGTAAAAATTTGTTTTTCTCATCGGATAAAAAATCTCTAGACTCATCAGAGAATTATACTATTCAGGAGTAATTTAGTTCAAATCTAGAGTCAATCCACAAGAAAATTTGAAAGCTTACGAACAATGAAAAAACTTGTTTCCTCGATAGCTATGGTTCTGGACTTTATAAAGGGCCTAGACCGGGGTCTAAGGTGAGGTAAATATACCCCCTTTTATGTGTAAAATGTGGGAAATAATTAGTTGACGTTTATGTATTAAAATAATACTTTTTTTATTTCAGAAAAAAGGTGTCTAACCCCGTCAATGCATTGATCGCGAGAACTAAAAATTGATCAATTACTTTACGTAGTTATTTATCGTAATTAAAAATATTACTTACGTCGACTGTAATTTACCATAAACTGATAAGAATTAATATTAAGTAATTTAATTAATATTAAGTAATTTAATTTTTAAGACTGTAAGACCGATGGAAAAATTCTTATCAGTTATTTATCGTAGTTTTAACGTAAAAAACTAACTTTTGGCAGGGACCTCACGACCAATACAACGTTAAAAAAATAGGTTGTGGCTATGTAGTGAATCATCCGGATACATCAATACAAATTTTCTTATGTGAAAATTTCCAAAATATTTGGCTTAATTATTGTTCTGGGTCAACAAAAAGCAGGTATCCAATACTTTCGAGTCCGATTCGTCGAAAATCCAGGTGCCTCCCGACGTCTTATTTTTTCCATGTTATTCAAATGGAGAGGGCAATTTTTTTCGAGATTAGAAAAGCTTAATCATAAAAATTAATCTAGAAATTGTTTGAGAGCTTTTTCCTATAATATATTTACAGGGAGGAACCGTTATTTAGGTGATTAGAGAGTTGTATGATTATTGTTTTTAAGATATTGGTTTGCCGAAAAAACGACTTTTTTTACGCGTTTTGGTATTTTTACACATTTACTTGTTTCGGAAGCTTTTATATTTTGGAACAGACACGATTTCTAATAAAGAAATTAATTTAAATAGGTTCAGGATAAGGGGAAAGAAATTTACTTTCTTTTGGATCTTTGTAGGGAGAAATAATTTGTGAAACAATTAGATTTTACAAAAAAAGATCTTAGTTTATTGAAACCAATAAAGAGAAAAACTATTACACAGGCACACAAAAAATAAAAAGTGGTCTGTTACAGAAGACCGATAATCATATATCCTTATGAATTAAGATACGCTGATCTCAAATATGACCTTCATTTTGTTCTATCACGTCAGGATTTTGAGATACTAATAACTTTGAAAATTTAGAGGTGTCTCGATTTCAAGGTCAAATATATTGTTTTTTATTAATTTACCAGTGTTACTGTGTAGTACGAATCATGCCCTATATGATCCATTTTAAATTGTCTGAATATAACTTTTCGTCTTGAAGATATATTAAATTAAAATTTTTA
>JAPYZO010005616.1:0-10538 GCA_030522905.1 Torymus flavipes | reverse complement strand
ACACGCACTCGAAATAGCACAGTCGCGGTCCTTTGACTCTCTGTCCCCCTCGCGTAGCAGCAGCAGCGTCTTCAGGAGAGGCGCGGTTTCTTTATCCCCAATTAACGCGTGTGTGGCGGCGATGTTTGCGTTAGGAAGTGTGGGTTTGACAGGGGAGGTTGGATTTTGGGAAGTTGGCGCGTTGAAGTTCAAGGTGAAAGTTTACGCTGCGTCTAGACAGCTAAGATGCGTAAATAATAACGTAAGTGACGGATTTTTTAGGTATTTATTTAAGTTTATATACAGCACAAGCTCTCAAAAATCTAATATAAATATAATCGATAAAAACACTGTAAAATAAATAACATATTTCAATAAGAACTTTGGCAAACAAACCACTATTACATTTTGTTATTCCGCTCCTACGATAATATTTACGCGAATCATAAACAAGTCCCTTTTTGCATCATAATACGCACATTTCTGGCAGTACCACCATCCACTTACCATTAAACATATCACTTCTAAAGCGCGCATCGTCCTAAAAATACTTCGCACTCACTTTCGCTCCTCTAAGCACACTCACCAATTCTCCCCTACGACCTCTCCTCCGCCTCCAACAAAACCAGACCGTTTCGTGTCCCGTCTCGCAGCCATCCAACAACTCAACCACTTGACAAGCGCGCGCACACTCGCGTCTCCGTGCCCACAAATCCGTCCGGCCAAAACGCAAACACCAAACGCGAGCAATAAACAATTACGCATTCCTTTCCCTCGCACACGTGTCCTCTTCCATTCACTACTCCTCTTCGTCTTCTTGTTCTTCTTCTTCTACCGTCGCGTCGTCACGCGCGCTTCTTCATCCGCCGGCGTTTCTCTCCTCTCGCGCGCACGCACGAGTTGCGGAGAGATTTAGGAGCGGGAAAATCTTCGCAGTGGATGAATTTGTTCGGTAAACATATACATATGGTCAGCGGATACTCGAGACGCTGGAAATTGCAGTCGTCGATTTGGTCGAAGGAGAGGGAACATGTGTATGCGATCGTGTCGCGCGGTTAGTGTATTTCGAGAGAGAGAGAGAGAGAGAGAGAGAGAGAGAGAGAGAGAGAGAGAGAGAGGAGATTTCTGTCGGGCCTAATGGCGAGACGAAGTAGAAGAGGAGAATAGATCTTTTGCGGAGTCTGAAAGCTTTCCGGGCTAATGGTTGACGTTGCCCCCGGTTTTATTGGGTTGTAGTTGGAGGTAGTACATATACACTGGTTCGTTGACATTAGATACGAATTAACTTTGGGTATAGATTTGTTGCCAAAAGGTTACGAGCGAAGTTTCAAATGTAACGTCTCGCAGACACGAATAGTAGTAGTATTTTCAAAGTTTCGGAAGCGTTTGTCATTTGAAATCTATTTAGTGTTTACGACTACATCTGGATGATTACACGGGCGTACGGCTTGGCTATTACTCCGTGATATAAATGGATTCAAATTAGAGACACGTGTAGATTATGAGTACTAAAGTAGAACTTAATCTAAAGTCAAATTTGAAGCGAAATCACTGTCGAAACTGACTTGCGAACTTGCTTCATTTACGCAAAATCCAAAAATCACATAAAAATAATAAAATATTCTCTTATTTTAAAAACTCAACTTAAACCCTCATCATTCCGCACAATGTTCACTATCGTATCCACTAACCCTATAACCACTAAACTGTTCCAACAAACCATATACAAGGCCACGTCTCCTTTCTTCCTCCTGAAAACACATCCTTAACGTATCGATCCCCGGCCATAATTACCTTATCACCAATCACCCACCCATCCATCCATCCCACTATCCTCATACACATGCACACACACACACACACACACACACACACCGGAAAACTCACGATGCATCAAACTAATCAGATTACACGTCCCAAGAACATACCGCGCGCGCGAGCGCATGAAATTTTACCGCTCGCATCCATCACATCGGCGAAACTTTGGCTGAACGCGAGCGAGGGCACTATTCCGCAAACATCCTCGAAGCCATTAAAATTCAGTTCAACTTTGGCCGACGTCGACGACGACGACGACGCTTGAAAGGAAGCCGTATAGCTCGCCTGTGAGCGCGAGCGGCAATTTTCAGTTGACTCGTTCGTTTAGGTAATGGGAGGGGATAAGAGGTGCGATGGTTGGACGCGATAGTCGAGTGTTTATTAGAATAGACAACGTGTGGGGATAATATGAGTTTTCGGATTCTTGCGGTGTGAGGTTTAGGGGTTGAGTTAATTGTGATGAAAAAGCGGAAAAATATAAGTAAATGTCGTTTTATGTATTTAATGATATTTTTAATTAATAAATTGTTAATGAGACAGGTTTATTTATGCTAAAGTATATAAATACGGATAGTTTACAAATTACACAGGTATCACAAAATTTAAAATTATTTCCTAAATTTATACGATAGAAGCACAAGCAATATAATCGAAAAATAATTTAATAAAAACGGGTAAACGTTCATTTTACGACCTCAAAACTGGATTTACCTCTCAAAGATTGACTTCGCGCAATTTTTAAACACGATTATACTCAGACCATTAATGATAATTTGAAAATTGAAGCGCGGCTCGGTAAATTATTGAGGAGATACTGCAGCAAGGTTAGTTCCTGAACTTCGGTAATTTATTCAGAACTTGTCGACGTTCAGCCGCGAACTTTAGTCAACAATATTAATGAGTTATTAGCCATATATCGGTTTGAAAATAAACTTTATAATGCGCGTTTATAAGAATAACGAGGCGCAGCAGCGCATATCAAAGCCCCATAACAACAACGACGACGACCAAAAATATACGATTAATTAAATCAACCAACTCCAGCCACTCTTAATTACTTTAAACTAACCTTTACCTTTTCCAAGCTTATCCAGCAACCTTCACCCTTCCACTCACCAGTTGCTCTCCCCCCTCTCCACAAGCGTTCTACACCCGCGATAATCTCCGAAATGCACTCGCTCTCTCTCTTTCTACCGGGCGCACAAAGAACCCGCGCCAGTTGCATCGATTACGTGCGAGGCTCTCGCGTGTCCCCCGCCAATAAACCCGAGGAGAGCGCATATCGGGAGAGAAAGAAAGAAAAGCTCCTCCTGCGTACACGCGCGTGTGGTTATATCTTTCATTTTAGCCGTAGCCGCGCGGCGGGACTATTTTAACCGGCCGTATAAATTACGCGTCGCCTGAGCACCGGCACTTCGTCTCTCAGTATGTGTGTTAGGGTCTGGCTTTTCTTTATTATTTATTCGGCCGGGGTTATCGGAACGTGGCGATGACTATCGCGGATATGGCTTTGGTTTTGCTATTGCTGTGTGTGTGTGTCTGTTATCAGTTATTAATGGCCGCGGGGTTATTGAAATTAGTGGCAGGGATTCGGCGCTGAGCGATTCGTGTACATGTGCGGGGTCGCGCATAATGAGGGAGCTCGGATGGTGTTGGGATGCGGAGATATTTTTATGGGATTTTTGGAATTCAAATTAGAGCCGTGGTGGTCGTATATCATTGGGTGAATTTTGTTGATCGCGATGATTTATTCGGCTGTTTTTGTCGAGTGTCATTTGCATAAGACTATTAGTTACTTACTGTGATTTAGGATGGAAAGATATTCGTCTAGCTGTATGTTTCGAAAAAGAAATGGAAAATTGTATCTGTATACTTATGTTACGCACTGAATTAAGTAACTTTTATACGAGTAAAAGTTACTTAGTTCGAGATTATGTTTCTGGATCATTTACATTTAAACAGAGATCGTATGTACTGAAAAAAAAAATGTAAAAGAAAATTATTTCAGCTGTAACAGAAAAGAAAAAGCAACAGTAACGCCTTACTCTAACTAACATTATTCACTCTAAACCAACGACTCTCTCACTCTTTTTCTCGCTGAACTGTCTGAAAATTCGCCAAAAGAAAGCCTCTCTCAGCAGATAAGATTAGCAACAAAAGTCCCTTCACCCCCAAAAAATCTATTATGCTAATTCCTACTCTCTCTCTCAGTACAAAACCCTCTTTCTCTCCATTCAAAGCGCGCACACACACGCGTGCCTTTCGCGCACTTTCTCTCTCTTACACCGCCCCCTCTCGACCTTACCAATTGCAGATAAGCCACGAACGCAGGCGGCCGCCCGCCGGCAGCAGCAGCCCGTGAAAAGAAACTAATCCCTCCGCCTAAAAAGAGACGACGGAAGAATCGTCCTATACACGTGCACGCTCTCGTGTGTACCGGTGTGTTTGTATTTGTGGGTTGGGTGGATTTGTGTGTGTACATATACACACACGTGTGTGGGATCGCGCGCGTTCTCTCTCTCCCTCTCTCCGTGTGGCGAGAGAGAGAGGAGACAAAAGACCTGACAAATGGTTCAGCCCGTCACCACCGAGAACAACAACTCCGCCCTGGATATGGAGTCCCTCGAGGAGATGCTTCGCAAGGTAACCGACTATGTATGCACGATTTCTTTCCTCCGTTGTTTTTTTTATCTCTCTGTGTGTCATGCTTTAGAGGGATGGGGGTGATTGATGCGCGATGAGTGAATATTGTTTCTTTTTTTTCGGAGATGTTTTATAAAATAGTGTGGCGAGAATTAAAAGGATTAGAGGAGGATTGTAGAACGATGTTTCCTCTTCTAAAGTAAATCTGATTGGTATTTTTAGCAGGGTTCTATTTATCTAAGATTGATTGTTAGAAAATTTAATATTGTTTTGTGATAAATGAAAAATGTTTGTACTATATTGAATGTCCTGATTTGTGTGGTATTCAAAGCACTTCATAAAAAATGTCATTGTGGTCATTATATGTTTTTATTTTATACAAAAGCTCAACGTGTTTATGACACATTTACAGAGAAAAATGCGCATAAAAACAGTTTCTATGCCGTCTGGTTATAAAAACATTGTTACGAGTTCTGACATTTTATGTCGAGAATGCTATAATGTTGTATTCAAACTATAATGACGGAAAAATCAACGATGAAATAATACTCGATGTCATAAAATGTTGTGTCATTATAATATTTAACGTATAGCAACAGTAGCTATAGATTTCTTTTCTCTTAGCACTAGGATTTAGTCTTTATTTAGCAACTTTATAGTAATTTTATGTACGTACGATATACAATATACGATTGGCAACCACTATATTACCCGTATTAGTATTTCGTGAGAAATTATTGTTGTAAACTGTGTTAAGAAATTGCTCGTGCGGGTTTAATAAAACGGATAGAAAACCGTTAATGCCAATAAAAAATTCAATATAAACTAACGATAACCAAGACGGAATAAATAGGCCTAAGAAGTTATCCGAACACGCGATGATGTTATAAATAACTCCCCGCGGCTGAAATGATCTTTAGTTTTCGAGCGAGTATAAATTTAAGTTTAAATTAGGAATTTCGCATTCCTTACTTACTTTCACCGTACAAACTTTGCATTATCACATTGACTTTAAATAATACATTTTATGACTTAACAAACTACACCTTTCGAATATTACAACATCCTCGAACCTAAACTAGCACACTATCACCGATAACTTCACGACCCCAGAATTTATTTACATCTCGTGTAGAAATTTAAACCCCTAGACCCCGCTAAAAAAACACGCAAATGATTCCCCGCGCCATCCATTTGCCACGACAAACACACGCCTTTCTAAAAAAAAACAACAACCTCTCTCTGGCAATCCCTCACGGGTTCGTCTGCCAGAGACACGCGTCGCTTTTTTCTCGTCCCCTCGCGCGTGCGTACATACGCAGCATTCAAAGGAAAATCTGGATTAAGCTAAGAATCGCGGCGGCGGTAGTAGCGCGACAGCCGGCTCGGAGGCCCCCCCTGAATAGACCACTTAGCGGCACGCACGTGGAGAGGAGGGAGAGCGAGAGGGAACGGAGGAGATGCGGCGAGGTGAGGTGGGGTAGTTCGCTTTTTGTTCAGGGGTGATGTGTCTGGAAAGGTGAGTGGTGATCGGATCGTGTAAATTGTTGTGTTGGTAGGAATTTTGCTGATGAGGTGATTGTGCATGATGTGAATTTAGAAATGATTTCAGCTCTTGAAAAAATCTAAGAAATGGACAAATGCCCCAAAGTTATATCCAATTATAATAAATTTTAAGAATTTTAGATTAATTAACTTTGTAAGCTATGATTTTTAATTTTTGATACTGAAAATTAATTTTCAATCACTGATATCATATCGTCATTGAAACTTTACATAAATAAATTCTCTCTCTTACAGTATATTTCATTTTTAAGATTTAGTGAAAAGACAAAATCGATTATTACCAGGCAATTATCACTGCAAACCTAAAAATTTTGTTATCAAAGAAGCAGCGTTCGAAAAAAAAAAACAAAAACAAAAACACTCATCAACTAACATCAAATTCCGCCGAACTATCGTTCTAACTCTCCTTTAACCTTTCCACTCCACGCTACAACCGTCGGTCCAAAAAAGTGCCACCTCACACGCACGCCCGCACACACAGAGACCGCTTATCGTTTACATCATCCTCGTATTTACCTCTCGGCGCTGTAAAAAGGCTTGTTCCCTCTCTCCCTCTCGCGCCTGAAGAAAGAAAAGAACACTCTCAAAGAGAGTCGCGCGCGCTCGCGCTCACCTTTTTATTAGCTCCTAAAGCTTTATTCCGCGAACCGCACGTACTAATGGCGGATTTTTTTTTCTCTCGCTTCCTTTCGTTCCGTCTTCTTCGACTTCCCAACCCCTCGGCGAGTTTATAACGATTTTCGACACGTGCGAGATTTTATCGGACGCGAAGGTCGGTTTACGTCGGATGGTCGACGGGAATGCTAAGTAGGCTTCGATGCGGAAGGGATTCGCTCTTTTTTTTCTCTTTCTTCGTTTTCTTTCTTTTTTTTTTTTTTGAGTTTCGGGATATACTTAGATGGCGATAGAATGAATTTGGGGGTGGAGGAAATTATGGAAATTGGTTTGACTGGCGATTGGGTGTTAAGTAGCTGTGGAATATATATCTATAAAGGTTAGGATTTTGTCAGAGTAATTTTAGATATTTACCGGGGGAGAACATTCCACGTTCCGAGAGCAAAAATGTTCACGATGTTTCGCGAATATTCAATAAAGCGTGTGCACGCGCACGAAACGAAAAAAACCGCGTCGAATTTACAATTAATACGAAAAATGTCAAACATTCAATGCGCCGTTGAATTTTGATATTCCATCATTCATCAGAATTTATCGTCACCATAAAAAATCACCGTCGATCTTCGCGGCAAAGGCATGCGCGTACACACGTACTACACGTGCGGGTAATGATTTCGCAATTTTAAACTTCGGCGACAATACGCCTGTTTTATTACCGCCATGCCCGATAAATTATGCAAACTCGCCGCGGACGCGGCCAATAAATTATCCGCGAACATATATAATATGTGTATACGCGCGCGCCTGCAGCGTTATTTTATTTGCCTGTAATTTAATTGCGCCAGAATTCGGTAGCTGAATGAGCGGTGACGACTTCTCGAATTCTACAAACTAAAAAAAAAAAGAAGTAATGCGCGCGCGACACTAGACGAGCAAATGAAAAACGATAAATTCCGCGGACAAAGAGTGAATGTTCGATGCTGCAGCGTATATAAATTAACCCGTTAGCTCACGCGCATAGATAAATCAGCGCGCGCGTGTGTCTGTGTTGCGAATTTCGTCGTTAGTAGCCCCCGGGCCTCGCTGTACATCCAATGAAAAGATTCATTAGCTCGATGTTTCGGTAATTGTTTTCTGCGGAGGCTCTTCGGTTCCTTTGTACTCGGGCAATAAGTAAGTGCCCTTACCCGTGACACTTCTCACAATAGGTTAAAAATTATCTAGAGGTCATACCAGAAATAGCTATTTTACCTTTATTTATCATAGTTTTCCAATTAACTATCAAACATTCGCGTTACCTCCTCAAGAAACATTCCCAATAGCCGTCAACACTACATTTCGCCCCACCACCGTTTTTACAAAAGCTGGCAAACATCAAAGCCCCCTCCCGTCCTATTTTGTTTGTTACACAACACTCTTTCTCTCCAGTTGCATTCTCAATAAAGTACCCTCACACCACTACGCGAAACCTCCAGCAACCCTGCGCGATAAAACTCACACCACTCGTCGCTACGCACACATTCTCATCCCATTCGAAAACCTCTCGCAATCGGCCGGGGAATTGCGATATAATTTCCCAACGAGCTGCTGCTATCCGCTAATGGAAAGCCGGCTCTTTGCGGGGGCAAAAACGCGATTTCCTTCCTCGGACTCGAACCAGCGCGCGCGAGATAGAGAGAAGAATACTCGAGTACGCGCAACGCTTTCGTAACGCGGCTTTAATGCTTTCTCTCTCTCCTCTTTGACGATTTTCCGCGTTTGACGCGAGCGCGCGCTCTCGAGATTTTTACGCGCGTTCGTGCAGACATTTTTCATTTCCTCTCTCTCTCTCTCCTCCCTCGCTCGCGCGTATTTCTCTATTCCTTTTTTTCCTCGTCGCACGCGACTCTTCGTCGTCTATCGTTCTCTGAATTTCTCTATTTCTGTCGCCGGCAGCAGCACTACACTCGTGTCCTTTGTGTTTTTCGGTGTGTGCTTGTATGCCGGCACGTTTTTTTTAACTAGTGCCAGGCGGCCGTTTCTTTCTTTTTTTTTGGCGTAATAATGCAGGTTTCGTGTGCTTGCGAGGTTCCACCGTGTGCGTCGGAATATTTTGTTGACGTTGGGGAAATTAAGTTTTTTTCCCGCTCGCCGCGCCCGCCGCTGAATTCTTTTCCGTTCTCTCCTCCGCGAACTGCGTTATTCAACTTCAAGTTTTTATTCACCTTTTATGTTTTTCCCGCGAAAGTTACGGAATTTTTTTTCTTCCTCACTCTTATACTCTCTCAAAAAGCGTAACGGCCGAACGAGCGTCGAGTCGGTTAAAAAGTAGTTAATTTCGCTAAACGAAAAAGTATACGCGAGGCCGTTTTTTGAATAAGTAAAGCGCGCAAGAGTGCCGGCGCCGTAGAATTTGCGTAATCTCGCGAACGCGCGAGCGTTTACGTAGCCTGAAAAAGACGTTTTGCGGATTAATGATGCAAATAAAAAACATCGACTACTCGCCGGGCGTTACAAGGAGCGAGAAACTTTATTCGGAGCGTGGAGAGAGAGAACGAGAAACGCGCGCTCGTGTTTTTCCCTTTACATCATTAGTCGAAGAAAAGCTCCTTTCCAGATTGTTACACTTTCTGAGTATAATTATTCACAATCCGAATATACGTCAATATATGCACACACACAGTATTTAAAAGTATAAAAGTTAAAAAATAAAATTACGAGGTTAACGAAAAAATTAACAAAGTTTCGTATACTGCAACAATTTTGCAAAAGCCCTTAACGAGGTCAAAAACACCCTCGCGCAGCTTTCGAAAAAGAAGAACTACAGCCGCCAAAGAAATCACGCTAACAATCCAGGAAAGCTCGAAACACCCTCTTGCCCACGTATCTCTTTTCTCTCCTCTCCGCCTCCTAACTACCTCTTTCTCTTTCCTCTCTCTCTTCCGTCCTTCCCTTACTCTGCCCCATTCTCTCACTCACCAACCACACGCTTTTTCCCACTCGAAGCGCGAACAAATGCTGCACTCCTCCTCGCCGCGGCCGTCGCGATCGCGTCAATTAAAATTCACTATCGGCAATTTTCATTTGATCCCTTTCACTTGGCGCCCGTAACTTTTCATCGTACACCCGCGGGGCTGAGAAACGCGCGCTCCGCTGCCGGCGGCGACGTTATATATACCTTTTTACATGGCACGTCGCCGTCGTCGCGGCCGCCGCCGACGATCGATTGTCGCGCGAGCGCGATTTTTCTTTTTTTTTTTTTCTTTTCTCGTGCGCTTTTTCCGGGGGTCGGGAGCTGCCTGGATGGCTTTTCCTTTGATGGAATTGGATTTTAATTTGATTAAAGGTGACGCTGGACGGTCGGATGCCGGGGCTCGTGATTTAATGAGTTGTGCGTTTGCTTTCCAAGTTTGTTTCATGTGATTCTTTCCGAAATGAAAGTTTGGCGTTGAGCATGGCGTGATTTAATGAGTTGTGCGTTTGCTTTCCAAGTTTGTTTCATGTGATTCTTTCCGAAATGAAAGTTTGGCGTTGAGCATGGTAATGTTATGGGTTTTTCAACTTTTATGGTTTACACTTCTTTTTAGAGGCACTTAGAGTTTATGTATTTACTGTATACAGAAATATGTAGAAGGATTTATTGTTAATGCGTTTACGATTAGAGATATGTGTAGTCTTAACCATACGTGAATATGCAATTATATGAATACATATTTATATAACGTTAATCTCAAACTCGTTATTTCTATAGCTAATTATAATTAAGTTCTGTGAATATTCAATACTTTATTATACTGTTGTAATTTAAAATTAAACTTTTTATGTAAATGTTAAATGTAATTTATGTGAAGAAAGTAGTATCTTAATTATCTAGTAGACAATTGTACATAATGTCTACTGACAAATTAAACATTAAACAAATATTATTTGCATAGTAG
>JAPYZO010005615.1:0-10431 GCA_030522905.1 Torymus flavipes | reverse complement strand
ATTTTGTTTATTACTTCAGTTTTTCTTTTATTTCAAGGCAAACCAATATTGTTTTGAAAATATTATTTTAATCAACAAACGTGTTGAATAATAATAGATTGTTCATTTTTAATTAAATATAAATAATTCAAATTGCAGTTAGCTTCCTTACCGGCTAATGGTACGCGTTGTATAGTGCGCAACTTCCGCAGTATCATCAACAGGTGAAATGTAGATGGCGATACTATGACAAAATAATGTCAGTAATCACTTTCATAACAAACGTATCTTTATGTTGTTTTCTTTTCTTATTTATTATACAGCTCCATACAAATTACACACGTAAGTTACACGTTGTTTTTACAATTCTTTAGTGTCTTTGTAGAAAATATGTTTTTGTATCAACTAAAATTTAATCTTAGTTACGATGATAACCTTACTTGTAACCGGCATTTTCTAACTTCTAGATAAAAAATAGAGCTGTTTGTTGAAGTATTTCGAAAAGTAACATTTTGATCAATGAACCGAGTCATCTTGAGCTTATCGCGTAGAATTACCTCCTTAAAAATTCCTAAATCTACAATTTACCAAGTACATTGTTTTTGTACCACAGCAATAAAATCTCAGCAAAAAATGGTGAAGTATCTTAATCAAACAGAAGCTATAAATGTGGACAAGGAGTTATTTGAAAACTACAAATTCAGCGTTGACCAGCTGATGGAATTAGCTGGTCAAAGCTGTGCCATTGCCATTGCACAGGCTTATCCACTTACTGCAGATGGAAAAAACAACGTTCTAGTTTGCTGTGGACCAGGAAACAATGGTGGGGATGGTTTAGTGTGTGCCAGGCATTTGAAAATTTTTGGATACTCTCCAGAACTATATTATCCCAAAAGAACCAACAATACTCTGTATCAGAACTTACTGCATCAGTGCCAAGAAAATGATATTCCAATTTTAGAAGCTGTAACAGACATAAAAGATACAACAGAATATAAAACTATAGTTGATGCTTTGTTTGGATTTAGTTTTAAACCTCCTGTCAGAGCTGACTTTGTTCCAATCATTGACATTTTGAAAAATTCAAAAGCACCTGTATGTAGTGTGGATATTCCGTCTGGATGGAATGTTGAAACAGGTCCACCAGCAGAAGGTGGTATTCTACCAGAAGTGCTAATATCATTGACAGCACCAAAACTTTGTGCCCGCAGTTTTACAGGAAAGTATCATTATCTAGGGGGCAGATTTGTACCTAAAAAGCTTGAAAAATCTTATGAGCTGAATCTGCCAGAATATCCAGGAACAGATTTTGTTATACGACTTTAATTCTTTTTGTTACATTTACAATACAAATGAATTTAACACATTCAGAAAAATATTACAATTTATAATTACATAAAAAATGGTAATTACAAAAATTGTACAATTGTTCTCAAATACGTCATGTAAATAATAATAAACTTAGACTTAAGTTTTTAATTTGTACAATTTTGTATAAAAATGTAAACTGGGGAAAACTTTGTGATTAAAGTTAAAATAAATTAATGCAAAAGTATTTGTTTTATAATTTAAAGTTTCCTGAATGAAAATATAAAAATATAACTTCAATGAATAAGCAAATTCAAAAGTGAAAAAATGGAATGATTGTCACAAAAATACTAAAAAATTAAACTTAAAATAGAGTGACATTGTGTTGCTAGAGAAAAGATAAATAAAGCGAAAGCCTCACATCGCCAATTGTGTTTAAATGAATAATAAAAAAAAATTATTTTTCATATTTTTAATTAGTTATTTATTATTTATTTATACTTATTTATATTATTATTGTAGTACTGCTTGACCTAATACTTGGAAAATATATATCGATATCTTTCATAAATTTCCCTATTATTGAGAATATTTCTCAGCAGTTTTTCATTTGTTACCAATCGTTTTTTATTGCGATTTTTACTCATAAAGATTTTTGCTATATTTTTTTTTCAAACATTGGATTTATTTTATTTCTACTATCTTCCGTTCTGTGTCGCAACAATTATTACTATTTTTAATTACTTATTATATGAATTAGGGATTCATAAATTAAAATCCAGTGGTGGACGTTCAACGTTACGAAAAAATAGGACCAACCAAAAGAAAATACACGACAAACGTTTTTCCTTATCATTCTTTTATTATTATATTGTATACTTGAATTTAATTATACACTAATTAAAAATTAAGACAATTTATACGGATTCGAACTAAAAAAAAATACGGAACCATACGAATGAAAAAAGAATAAGTCCATATTTGACGTCGTCCTGTCACATATCGCAATAAAACGTTATATTGTCTTCTTCGTCGTGGTAATCCACATTAGTAAACTCTATTATACTCATACACCAAGTACTTACGGAACGGAAACCCAGAATGTGTAAGGGGAAGATCGCGCGTACACGACCTACCCTCGAACGACGGGTATAGTAATAATAATAATAATAATAATGGCGCGATACAATATATATATCGAGTCGAATGTCGAAGAACCCCAAAAGCGCGCTCGCGCGTGCAAGCTCTCGTACTGCGGAAAAAAAGGCACGAACTGGCGGAAAAGTCGGCCTAACTGTATAATATTTTCATTTTTATTTATGGATGGAACTTTGTTCATAATACAATATCTTTTCTTTTATTATTATTTTTTTATCCTTTCCTCGTTTATTTCCCCCCATTACTTTTCCTCTCTTATATCGCCACGCACACACACGCTATTCGTAATTTTTTTTTATTTTCACTGTAACAAACACGGCCGTTTAGGCCGCATAAGCGCGTCGAGAAAAAAGGACGGACGTTGGATTTTTCTCTCCTCTCTTTTTATTTGTCATTTTCTTCTCCTTAACTTTTAAATAAAAAAATAAATCACCAATATTCGCTTTTATATAGGTATAATATACTTTTACATTCTGTGCGGCAAGTCTCTTGCTTTATAACACGTGCGCTAAAGAAATTTTTTAATTTGTTTACTTTTTCTTAATTATACAGATTAATAACCACTAAAATGTTCGTCCTTTTTTCTCATATACATTATCTTTTACATCAGTTTATTCTCGCGTCGTCCTTGAGTACGTATTGCATTACAATTCACTGTTGCGTGAGTTTTTTTTTTTTTTATTCATCTCATCTTTATAATATATATTTATAATATCAATCCAGTGTCATTAATCGTCGTAAAATCAAATGCAATTATGTATATATATATAATATTTTTTTCATATATATATTTATATTTATAATATACCAATTTTTGTAGATTTATATTTATGTGTCTACAAGTATACTATGTTTTGTTTATTTATATATATATTTATATTTATTTATAATTACGCTCTATATTCTATTCGAGAAACGGCAAATTATTGTCTGCGGTATCGAAGTCGTATATACACAATTTTATCGTTCACCATTTTGTTTATCTTTTTAATTTTACGGTACTTATATTTTATAGTCATGGAAAGCTCAATGGCATAACCACCAGTTTTCGTTCATTCGCTTTGGAATTCATTCGCGGAGCTTCGTCACTTTGATAGCATTCATTTTTCGTACTTGGTGAGAAAAAATCCATTACAAATATATCATTTTCTGTAACAATAACGAAAATAGTCGTTAAATTTTTTTACATATATATCATTATTATATATAAAAATAGTGTATATTACTATGCAAAATGAATCCTCGTATAACTTTCATCGACGTTGAGAACCTTTTTTTCTACAAATGTCTCATTTTTTTACTCAAACAAAAAAACTATTGCATCTTTCTTTGTATATGTTATCTGTAATTAATATACATCTCAACCTAAATTTGTATGTACAATTTATTATGCGAATAATAGGACTTGGCAAAAGACATCCAACGCTGTCTATGTTTTACATAAATAATGTACAAATCACATACGTCATTTTTTGTGGATTTTCCTTTAAAGTACGCAATCTAATCATCAGTACCTTCACTTAAATGTACAATATAATATATTTTTAATTAAAAATTTGCACTATGGCCTTCGATTTCAACGTTGAGCTACATATTGTCAAACATTTTCTTTTTTTGTCTCATCGGCATCATCATTTTATTGTCAGGAATCACCGTTGCTCTTTGTTATTTTTATTTTTTTTTTCATATTCGTCGTCTTATGTAAACGTGTAAAAAATATCTATAAATGCACATTTTCCTTTTAGATTTGAGAAAAATGGGATATTAGTCTTGTGTGTTTGAAATCCGATGGGAGAAAAGTGAAGGCGATCAAAGTGACGGAAGTCGCGCGCGCGGGAAACAAAAGGGACTATTATCTCTCTCTTGCTCTTTCTCTTTCTCTCTCGTCGCGTCTGTCGCCCGATTCGAAAAGTGACACACTTTTGGCAGCTAGCCAAGCTCGGTCGTTCACGGAAGGCATCGTATGGCGCTTTTTTATTTTAAATCGTTGCATCAACAATCTCGTGTAACAATTTCCCTCCTTCGGGAGACAGTTTATGCCTCTTTTCACCTTTTTTCGTCAATCTGCCTCTCTCCTTCTCTCTGTTATCTTACTAGACCGACCGCCGCTTTTCTTCTCGTCTCGGTGTGTGTATATATGCGTGTGCTGTTCGTGTGACCATGTGATACTCGTTTTTTTTTTTGTTATACATTAGTACAGTATAGTATTTTTGTTAGCTTAGTCTTTGTTTTGTAGTATATAGGGAAAAAGGATCTTAGCGGAATGCGAGAACAATTTTGGAACAGGAAGCAATTCTTTCAAGCGATTATTAGTAATTACTCGTTTTCGAAGAGTTAATAGTTTTGTAGTTAATGAACCACTGAAAAAACATTTTTAAACTGTAGTAGTGTTATAGAGAAATGTGCGATTGAGTGTGTGTGCAAAGTGTCGCAGGTAGTGATATATGTAACTATAAAAATAAACAAACTCAAAAAACTAAACCAATAATTGCCTTTATTGTCATCTTGTTATAAATAATAATAATAATAATGATAATAATAATAATAATAATAATAATAACGTATACCAAATGTGGTATGTGCATGTGATTAAAATATAAAACCTTTAAAAAAATGTGTTTATACTTAAAAATAAAAAAGGGGGCATGAGAATATTACGTACGCAACTGGGTCCTCTCTCATCGCGATTTAACGTCTACGTATTTTAAGATTTCGAACGCTTTCGAATATTCATTTCTTTCTTTTTTTTGCTCAAACACCCATTATATATATGCGAAAACTTCTATTGCAACAAGCTACATCTTAAAAATGCAAACGGCTGCGAAAAGCTCGTCTGGCTACTTATTCTTCACAATTTCTCTCGATAATAATAATACAAATACAATGCGACGGAAACACAATGCAGGGACGTTTATCGTCCGCGGGATATAATCGACGTAGTATACAATTCTTCCTGATTCTCCGTTACTTAATAAAAAAAAAAAAGAAGAACAGACAAAAAGAAAACGAATCTGTCGTCTAACGATCTCGCCACTAGTCGTCGGCCGAAGTACAGAATAACGCGCGCGGAGAGATTTTTTTTTTGTTCTCCAGAAACAGGGCCACTTTAATATGCCGGTGCGTACACGTGGGACGCACAGGCCCACGTGTGTATATGCGGGGGGTCGCGGGATTCGCCCGAAGGCAAGACCAGATGGTCGCGGCAAGAGGGCTGTATATAGAGGTACACAGCTGGAAGCGTACGTATAAGTATAGAGATTTACGGGAGACTTTTTTTTAGACAGCCGAAAAAAGCGTCGCCCGGGGATAATGATTTACCTGGGTTCTACGCAGATGCTTCCGAGATTGTTTGATTATTTAAGTGACTGCGTACATAAAAAATAGTAAATTTTCGTATACTGTAACAACTCGTAATTTTAGAACGTTACCATGATTTGAAAACTTATACCAATTTTTCATTATAATAATTAAAAAATATTAATATATTTGATCATAGGTAGTCTGTGTAGGGTTTGATGTGTTAAAATAATAATTAAAATCAAAGATAAATTAAACTTGAAAGGTATTTATCACGAAAAAAGTGTACAAGTGTACATGCTCCAACTGTGTACGCAGTAACAACAGTGTAATATAAGTGTATCGTGTAATAGGTAAATGTCCGTATTTTTCCATCTTCCTCGCAATCTTTCGTCCGAGTGTATACAACAGGAGAGGAGGACGGGAGAATGAATTTTTCGAGCTTCATCAGTCGCGGCTTCAAAGGGGCGGGGCGTGTTGGCGGGAACTGAGTAAGTATATATATCTGAATCACGCGGCGCATGCGATCGCGTAAATCCTCTATTCGTTACGTTTACTTATTTTTTTTTATCTTTAATCGTAAATATTACGTTATAATTATATAAAAATATATTTCTTAAGTGTTAACACTAATATAAATGAGTATTATCCAAGCATCGTCAATCGTATGCTCTCTGCTATTCTTTGTTTATTATCCACCCTCTTTTTACGCTTTCCTCGTTATTCGTATTTCATCATCATTATTATTATCGATAGTGGTGAACACGATGCCTGTCGCGGATAACCGAAGCTTCTACGTAAGGAAGTACACAGATTCGTTTTGCCTTGCCGGTATTATTGTTCGTTTATAGAAACGGACAGAGTATAGTTGCTTTCAAAAACGAACTTGAATGTGACCGATTTGAAGTGCATTTTTTTTGTTTTTTATTGAGAAAAGAAAAAATGGTATTCTATGTGTTTGAAAATGTTCTTTTAGCAGTAAACTTATATTCTACAAAAATATTTCTCAACGAATAATTGTTAATGGTCGTTTTATTAGCAATGACAAACTGTCCATATCTATTTTATATCATTATTCCGGCAATTATATTCTATAAGTTTTTTCTTAGGTAAATGCCTCGCTTTATTATCAGTATCATTCTTATGCTTTTTATATCTCTTATGATCGGCATTGATGTATATATAATGCGTTTTTTTCGTTTATGTATAATGTATACGATTAATCGTAATATTAATAACAATATCACTTATCACTCGTGGTACGTGTAAATAAAAAGACGAATAAACTCTTATAAAATACATTCTCGAGTATTAATTATCGTCATCTGTAAATTCTTTTCTCCCTATGTTTTTTTGGCTTATCTAAAGACGCGTCCGAACGAATAAAATCATACAAATCGTATAATCGTTAGTTTTTTCTTCATTACCTGCTTTATCTTTACAATAGTACAGTATTTGGAAGCATTTTAATATCATACTTATAGATCCTTAAAAAAAAAAAAAAAAAATGGGCCTCGGAGATTGCGGTGAAGAAATTAGCTCTGCGAGTCGCAAAAGTCGCGTTTCACCGGGCTTTGTTTTTCAATATTCGTTTATTTTCACATGCAAACTTTTTGCTCAACTACGCGATATCTTCGCGAAAAAAGAAATGAAATAAGTCAGTCAACAGTACGCTCGATTTCACTGTTATTTATTGTCACGTGTTATCTATGACTTGTAGAAAATGAGAGGTATAAAAATAAAATCATAGCGAACGCGCAAAAAGTGAAAATTAATTTCTAAGCACGATTACTTATTTTTCACTTTTTACGCGTTCTCGCATTATCAGTTCAATATAAAAAAAACGGAATGTGCAGCGAATCGTCTTATATGATATTATCAAAACTATAAAAAAGAACGGAAGAGCGCCGCAATAATATGAACGAAGAATGCTAACGACTGGATTAATTCGAAATGGAAAAATAAGTACACACGACGATTCACTTGTAAGGTCATGATACAGCAATCTCAAATGCATTTCTGATGTCGAGACACGACTGCAAAAATACCCATTTTTTTTTAATTCTCAGTTCTGACAAAGTGGGACGTTTTCTTTGGCAAGTATAGCAGAACTCGTATATGGTACAAGCGTCGCGCCTCGACTTTGGTATGTACTCGCACGTGGCATCTTTCACCGATCCGCAAGGCCCTGTAACCCCGATTCATCTAGTAGACTTTTTTGCTTTAAATTATTATTAATTATAGTCATCTTTGGCACGCCCCTTTAGTTAGTTTTACTTTGCGTCTCGTTGTCACTTTGCTGATTGCTACGCGCTGTTAAATTTAAATATATTTATATATTAGAATTCTCCATTAGCTCAATCGATTTAGATTTAATCTACGATTTATTGTCTTCCAGCATAATTAAAATACTTCAATAATTTTTGGTATAAAATACCTTACTTTACAAAAGAGTTCTACTCTTCGTCATTGGGAAATAAAAAATTTATTTTCATTAGAGTGATTAGTTTTCCATATAAATATAAAAATATATTTGGACATATATTTGAATCACTGCATAATCAATATATAATTTTCATACTTAGGAACAAACGTTCTCTTGCGTCATGTAAAATATAACAACGCCTTATTGTATCTCATTACTTTTGCATGATTTTTAAAAGAAAGTACACGCATAAAAATCATACACTATATACATAAAATTTGTAGCGGTAATATATTCTTAAAAATTTACTTTATATAACAAAAGTTAAAATTAAATTTGTTATTATGCACTCAGCAAAGTGACTTTATCGCTTGAGAATATAAATCAGTGGATTCGCATTGCAAAATTATCCCTTTATTAGGCTCAGTTTGGGTTAATCTCGAGCGTCTCAATTCTACTGGAATGAGCACGAATCGAATGACTTCTATTTTTAGGAGTCTTCGTCGTAGGAAAGAAAATTAGTGACTTACAAGCGGAACGGCAGCCCTGACGAACGAAATCGCGTTCGATTCTTTGCCTCAACATTCTACATTTAAAAAAACACTTCTATATAAAAATCAACGAATGCGCATGAAATAGAAACGAACTTTTCCTAAATATACTTATTGGCGATAAAATAAAACTAAGAAATAAACAAATTCTTAAAATACATAAAAGAACATCAAAAACTTTAAGAAATAAAAAACTACCGTTGATAATAAAAAAAAGCTTCCAACTAAAATTCTCGAGATTTCTTTCTCACTTACGCACGGAAACGCTTATAAAGTATAATATACTCCATCGTACTGTAAACGCTCGCACATTATAATCCTATGTACACAATGCACACGCACTAATCTCTCTTTCTAAATTATCTTTTTATCCCTTAAAACTACAAAAGCGCGGGTACTCGCGCCCCCACCCCTTAAACCCCTTATAGAGCGAACGTATTTTTTCTTCTAACAAATTTGTACATAATTAGTTTCCTTATTATTGTCATGGTATATATAATATCTTGTTAATAAAAATAATAAAATATTATGTAGGCTATATCGTATGTATATAATAGATTATTGCATTATGCTTTTTTGGTACCGTTACGTCTTTTGGTTATTCTACGTCACATTTCATTTCTCTTCCTACCCATATTCTACCTCAATTTTTGGTAATATATCTCATATTTAAGTCGTAAACGTCATTTTATGAGGAAGTAACGCTTTGAGCGAACTTGTACCTTTCCTTATTTTCTTCTTTCCTTTTTTTTCAACAAAAGCCGCCGATTTTTGCTGTTTCGTTTCTCGAGCTTTTACAAATCTACATAACGTGCATATACAATTTAATAAACGCTCTTTCGTCGTTTTACTTTTTTTTTCCTTGCAAGGGGGGGTGATGTCGCGTTTTTGTCTACCGACCGCTGCTTCCTTTGTCTCAGTTCGCTTTGGTGAGAAGGAAGTTAGGACCGTCCGCGGTCTATTCTCTGTAAGGCTTGCAGAACTGGGAACGATGGTTCATGTGCTGGCTGTAGGAGCCCGAGTGTGAAAAGCGCTTGTAGCACTTGAGGCACTGGAAGGGCTTCTCGCCGCTGTGCAGTCGCTTATGCTCCGTCAGGTGATGCTTGTGTTTAAATGCTTTCGGGCACTCTTGACACTTATATGGCCTTTGCCCTGCGAACATCAAATTATGTTTCAATCACACTAGTCTTACAGAATATATTTATGAGCATTCTTGTATTTGATCTATTTTGTCCATACTATTAATATATACCCATGAATATCAAAATCTTTATTACTTGAATATCAAAATCTTTATTACTTGAAAATGATTTTGTCGTTCGTATTTTATATATTCTATAAGTTTCTGATCTATCGAACTTTCATGAACCAAATATGAATTTTAAAGAAAATAAAGATTATTTAGAAATGTTGAAGAATGGATAAATGTAATAAATTTTATGATAAAATTGTGCTTTTTGTCCTAAATCATCTGCTGGGTTCACCATTAAGAAACAGACGATTCTGTCTCAGAAAGAAATGAAAATGTTTATTGTTATTACATTATATAAGGTTTCCGATATGAACTTACATATTTAACTTTTTCATTTTCATTTTATAGCGTCAATTGGAAAGCTAGTATTTGATTTAAATAGGGAAATTTTATGTTTCATTACATAGATAAAACTTACCGGAATGTTCATATTTGTGTCTCGAAAGGGAACTGTGCTTTGA
>JAPYZO010005614.1:0-19321 GCA_030522905.1 Torymus flavipes | reverse complement strand
ATTGAAAATTCAATATGTCAATACCCATGTCAATATATAGCCTCTATATACAGAAAATTTAAAGTACGCGTAGCAAAAGTCTCGGAAATAAAAAAAAAAAATAAAAAAATAAAATAAAATAAAATAGAATTTGCAAGACAGCCTTTCACTAAGCTTTTAGCGCGAGAAGTTTCATTTTCGTATATTTCAAATATTTTGCGCAGGAATTATAAATAAATTATTTTCGCATTTTAATGCTCCACATTACTGCTTATTATTTTTGTAAACTGCTTATTATTTTTGTAAATCTAAAGTTATACTGCAAAAGTTATCGCTACTAACCTGTCCGGATATTTAGTGCAATAAAACTCCATAATTAATAGCCGAATTATAGCGCCACTTATAATTACTCCAGTGCACCGCGTAATAACGACCCATTAAAGTCTTACTTCATTTTATCGAATATTGTGCGGGCGCGCGATACACAAAAAAGCCACGAGCACGCATTCAATACGCTGAATATTCAAATTTTTCTTTTTTATCTTTCGCAAAAAAGCTCCCTTTTTTACTTTAGCACCTCTAGTACGTTCAACGGGGACAGCTCGCGCGCAGCAGTGCGCTCTTTATTTTGCATCCGTAATTATACGGAGAAGCCATTATAACAGCGGAGACAAAAAGAGCGGGCTCCTAGAAAAGATTGTCCCGGTTTATGATACACATTGTAAAGCTATTTTACGCTCCACGAAATGACGCACATAAAATCTTTATGCTCATTTATGCGTCCTACCGTCGCGGACTTTTCTGTTCTCATGGCGAAACTCCGCTTTGCGCGACTCAACGATTAATAACGACGTGTATCGCACGCGGGCACAGATTAAAATACAGAGAAAGAGAGAACGTCATTAACGCTGAAAGTAGATCCCGTCCTCAATCAAAAGCTCTGCTGCACACTCTTTGATATCAGGATCATCCTCGTAGAAAAAGAAAAAAAAGAGAAAATTGCATAAGACACATAACCAGCGCCAGCTATCCCTTGTAAATTTTTCCCCCTTACCATCCCCATCATTAGCTCTAACATACATCGCGCGGTAGTAGCGTAGCTCGACGTCACCGCCCCTTTCAAGTCCGACGCTCGATGGCAGCTATCCTCCCGCACGCCTGCGTGTAATGGACCGCGCGCATGCGACTACACACACAGAGAGCACCATATATATATACTGCGGCCAAAGAATATGCAGTAGTGTAGCTACGCGCTTCCTCGAACCAAAATCCACGTGGCACCGCCACCTCACAAAAGCTAACGACGACCTGGAAAGAGAGAGAGAGAGAAAATAGAGTAAGAGACATACGCGTATGTATACATTTAATTAGCAGCTCGCCGCTGCGGGATTAGCGCACACGCGCCGCGGAATAATGGGGCGGCTGAAGGACTCTCTCTCTCTCGCTCTCCCTCTCTCTCTCTCTCTCTCTCTCGCCGCAACGTTGCCACGCAGACGTATAAGCCACTTGGCAAGCTCTATCTCTCTTGTGATTTCTAGCCGCGGAAACGAGGCCACTAGTTCGTCCCTCTCACTCTGCGGGGGGTTGGAGAGTCTCGCGGCGTCGCGAATTATCATTCGCGGTGTACACGCGCTGGAGATAAATTGATTTCGGAGGGATTAGAGACTGAGAGAAAAAGGCAGAGAGAGATAAAGAGAGAGAGAGGGAAAGTCGTTTTCACGGGAATTGAGAGAGAGGGGAGGGGGATAAAGCGTTGATTAGGGATTTTTATCTGGGGGCCTTTTTGCGGGGGGATTCAGAGAGGTTAATGAGAATCGGGAGGCCGTGCCTTTTTTCCCATCCTTTATTTTTTTTATTTATTTTTTTTTTTTTTGTAGGTGAGCGGATTTTCGAGGCGGAGTAGTTTTTTGTGCGACTAAAACGATCAAAGAGCAGCGGCAAAGAATCTATTCGGGCTTCTTCCAGAGAAAAATTATTTTTCAAATTATTTTTTAATGCTCAGCCAAGAGCGACTTTTCATTTTCCGAGCGTTTCATGCAAAATTTTACTCGCCGAGAGAAGGAGCGTTTTTGCATTTTTCATTCGGAGAGAGGAGATGTAGGAGTTTAAAAAGATTATAGTCGCGACTTCATAATGTGAAAACACTGACATGTTGATGTCACCGTGAAACTTTAAACTCTGCGGGAAAAGACTTGTTCTGAAAATTTTTCCCGTTTGAAGAGAAAAAACAAGAAGCACATTAATTATTATGTTTAGTCGGCTATGGTGAATAGATGGGTTAAAAAAACTAAAAGCACGTATGATTGGAATAAAATAATGCGAGGGGCTACTACTCGCAGTGGAAATCACTTGAGTAGGGTATGATGAAATCGATTTGATATATGTGAAATAATTGAAATCACTACGAAACGCTAATCAAGTTATGTGCAGAAAACTAAACTTTCATTACTGACACCTGTGACTTTTGAATCGCAAATTCATTCCGACAAACTATTAGATTTGTTCAAACTTTGGGTATGTTTTAAAATCTCAAAATATAAATTATTTAGTCAAAATAGATTCTCTATAGCATATCATATACACATGATAAAAGTAAAAGAAGCAGGCACCCATTTGCTTTTCTTAAAATTAAATAATATCAATTTCCAACTTTCATTTTAGTTACAAAAATATACTGATATAAATTCTGAAAATTCACAATAACTTTTTCGGAAATTGATATTATTTAAATCCGAAAGTTTAGTTTTTCTACTTTTATTGTCTGTGTTCAATGTATCAATGACTTTTTTCGTAATTAGTATTACTGAAGTCTGCGATTGAAAGCTCGGATTTTCTACATTTATCCTCTGTGCTCGATATTTGAATCCCTTTATTGGTAATTAGTATCACTAAATTCTGAGAAGGTAATTTATATTGACGAATTCCCCTCGAAAAAATGACTAAAGTTGACAAACCACGGTCATTGTGAATATACTACTAATTTATAGCTTACAAAGAAAATGAACCAAACTAACCGTTTAATTAATCTTTCCCTCTAAGATTACTCTTTCTATTTCTTTTATAAGTATCAGGGGCTTAGACGATTTATTTTATCTGATGGCCTCTCCTCCGCTTAGCGATCGGGCTTACGTTAAAAACTACGTAAATGGGAAAACTCTCTTCGTTAAACTCCCTAACCACCTCCATTAAAACGAACAAAAAAGATATATCGAAGAACCATACCATTCGATCTCGCACACGCGCCGAAATAATAATGCAAACTTGTCGAAACACGGAATTATACCGAAAAGCCCGAACCGTATTGCCATTACCATCACACGCTTTCGGCTCCGCATTATAATAACCAGGGGCCGCGCGCACGCGCCTGCACGTAATGACACTTTAATAAATACGACATAGCACGCGCTCGTGTCCACGCACGGTTTCCGCCCGATAGATTAAATTTCAATAACGCGAGACGTGCTCTCTATCTCTCGCGCACCTCTAATTATAGGAAAATACAAAGCGTGCAGGCTACAGAGTCCGCGAAATGCCCGCGCTAGAGTTGACAATGTGCTCTAACGCGCTGGCAGTTTCGATGTCGGAGGAGTATTACCTATACCCAATGTGATACGATGCGAATCGAAAATTTTGGCACTTTGGGGGACGCTGCAACTCTGTCGGATGGTTCAGTTTTTTAGCGATTGAAAATAATACTCAGCGATTGTCATATATAGCGTATATGATAATGACGATCAAGCTCGTTTAAATTTAATTAGGCAATTCAGAACAACGGGGTCGCACTTCAATTAAGTAAACGACATTGTTTTCATGCCACGCATGGAAAATTATGCTCCCTATTAAAATTCCTTTGAGGAAGCGTGCTGCGGTATCGCGCGCAAAAAGCGGTCACAGGGGTGAGAAGCATGAAAGTGACAACGCGGCGAGTTTCTCTCTCTCTCTCTCTCTCTTTCACGGTACACAAGAGAGAGGCAGAAAGAGAGAGGTGTGTACGCGGGTGGCATTTTACGAGATGCACTCACACTCATACACCTTTACGTGCGGACACACCCTCATATGCTCCGGGAGAATACGCGCCTAAATGGTACTGAAATTTTCGCCGAACGTGGCGCGAGGACGGCGTCGAGTCGTACGTGAACCGGAAGTGTTTTACGCCGGTATTCAGGCGATGCACATACACTCACCCACACGCGCGCGCGCGCACCGGCAGTGGCAGCAGCCGTTACTACCTTTTTCCTCCTTCTCCTCTTGCTCTCTTTTTCCTTGGGAGCGAGGCAAAGGCCTCCGGGGGCGAAAGAGAGAGGATAGAGCAAGAGGACGAGAGAGAAACTATTGCCGGTAGGACGGGCGGAATTTGCCTTTGGAAAAGGGGTTTTCCGGTCAGGGGAAAATCCTATCGGCGAGAGGGACGCACTGAATCTCAAACGAAACGGGCAATGCCAAAGAGAGGAAGGGGGACGCTAAAATTCTCGGGATTGCGCCCGCGCTCTCTCCCTCTCTCTCGTGTATAGGGCGAGAGCAATGGCTTTGGCTTTGTGCCGCGGCGGTTTGCCGCGCGCGCACGCTCTTCTTTCTCTCTTGCTTCTAGTTCCTGCGGCAGCTGCCGAGAGAGGGTTTTCAGACTCGAGGGCGTTGACAAATACATGTAATAGGGTTGCCGTTATGTAAGAGAATCGTTGTTGCATTGCATGATGAAAGTGGTGTATAGTACTCACCCTCGCCTTCGATGTGTGCTTCAGACCGATGGCTGGTTGACTTCGGTTGCTCTGAAACAGAAGGGATAAATTGGTTCGGTTAGTTTTGGGAATGCGTTTGAAGCGAAATTATGCTTAAAGTAGATAAGTAACCGTTCTTGCCTGTTGAAAATAATTCAGGTGCTTTATCACTAACAAGGAGATGATCAGGGGTGCAGGTCCTGGATTTGGCTAAAACTGCCAGAGGTACTTTCTTATGACAAATAATGAGACACGTGTCTCGGGGTTTTTGGGAATGGGCCTTTTTTCCGAGGCTCAAGCTATTTTATGTCTAAAATGAACAATTTTCAGTTTTTTTTTTAATAATACGGTCATATAAATGGGCTGAAAAGCTTATAAAAGAAGGCAAAAAAGGTTTTAATTTAAAAAAGTTACAGGCTATTAAAAATAGAGTAAGAAAATCACTAAAAATTTCTCATTTTTTTCAAGCTTTTAACGGGTGGTATTATAAGCTATCTTCTTACTTTATTTTTGATAGCATATAACTTCTTTGAACATCGACATTTTTTAATGAAACACAGCTTAAATTAAAACTTTTTTTTTCTTCTTTTATAAGCTTTTCAGCCACTTTATATGACCGTAATATTCAAAAAGCTACTACTAAAGAAAGAAACTCAATTTTTATCGAAAATTGTTCATTTTAGACATAAAATAGCTTGAGTCTAGGAAAAAAGGCATATTCACAAAAACCCCGAGACACGTGTCTAATTATTTGTTAAAAATAATTATCTCCTACAGTTTTAGCCAAATCCAGGACCCGCACCCCTGATCATCTCCTTGTAAGTGATAATTTTGTTATAACTTTTTTCAATTCCCGTGTGATGCTACAGAAACGGTCAATTTTCTACTTTATTATGCACAAAATATAAAATAATAAACATTTACTTAAACTTAATTACAACTTAGATATTCGTTAATTAAAAAACAAAACGAAAACTGATAGAATTATAGTGGTGCACTTTATAAGGCTTAATTCGAAAATAATAAAAACATACAGCAGTAAAACGCAAAATAAGCGGTGCTTAATTATCCTACACACAAACAGCATGCGCAAGCAAATCCGGAAACAAAACAGTCCGAAACAAAACTCATATTTTAATGCCATTCTCCTGTTTTAAAAATAACACAACGCTGCAGACGCAATGAAAAACAAGGATGAAACAGCTTGCACGTATACACACGCACAGGCAAAAAACCATGCAGCAGAGCACAGAGCGCTCGCATGGCAATTTGCATGAGGTTTACCTCGGTGTCGGGCGACTGCACAATGAGCGACGTCCGCGGTGGTTTTTCCGGCGGCACCTTTTTCAGCGTTCCCGTGAAATTCACGCTGGCCGCAGCAGCGGCGCACAGGCCATCGTCGTTCTGCATGCCACTGCCACCGCGTTGCACGTAGGAATTACGCGAGGAGGAGCAGGACGACGACGGTGGCAGTATGTCGGCGCGATCGAATTGCGCGAGATTTGGCAATGGCATCTGCGAGATACTAGGAATCTGTATGGCTTCGTGGTCCGAGTCGTCCGGTGGCTGCTGGAATTGTAGTCGAGGAGAGACGCGATCGGTGGTGGCGAGGTAGCTAGCGGAGACTTGCAGTTGCGGGTTGACTGTGCTGAGGTGAGACTGTTGGTAGAGTTGGCGCGAGGCATTGATGCACTGGTTCAGAATCGACTTGTTTGTTTGCTCCTGCTCGTTACTGGTGGGACGCGAACTCGTTTGTGAGAATTCCGAGCTCTGTTTCTGGCTCAACTTCTCGGCTATTTGGCTCTGAAGTTGTAAACTGTGCATCCGTGCCTGTAGATCGCTCTGCTGGTACTGAAATTGCGCTACCCTGTCGAGGATCTCGTTTTGGCTCTGGAGGCTTTGAAGTTTCGCTTGCAGATCGCACTGTTGACGCTCGCACTGGCTGAGCTTCTCCGAGATAAAGTCGATGCTGTGCTGATTATGTAGTAACTGATGACTTGGCATTTGATGGGTATCTGATTTTTCTCCGCTTTGATCGGTTTGGTTTTGCGAGGTTTCGTGATTCTTGGCAGCAGACATCAGGTTCGCCGATACGTTTTGGCTCTTCCGATGGCTGTGAATAATGTGGTCTACTTGCTCGGCTGGCTTTGGAGGTGTTTCGTTGAAGTCTGTTGCAATGTTCAACGTCATTTTCGTATCTAATTTCGCTTCGCTGAGAGCTGGGTATTGGTAACATATATTAGGACTGGCTCGCTGGGACATAACGGGGGCCGTCGTTGTCGTCGAAGTTGGACCGAGATTGATAACGGACCCTGTTAAATGAGCATCATCGAACTCTTTTCGCGTGAGTTCCATGTGTTTTGTCAGATCGGCGCTCACGTGACGCAAGTGACGCCGTTGTTCCATTATGGAATTCTGACTGATTATCGGCTGAAATGCCGATTGTGGCACGGACATCCTAGTCTCCTTGTCCAATTGCACGTAACTTCTGCTACTTTCAGGTCGTCTTTCTTCGGATTGACCTCTAGATCGAGGACTTGTGGTGAACATTCCGCGGTTCTCCATTATCCTACTTTCTATCTCCTGTCTTTGACGTTGCTCCGCCCACATGGCCAGTTCCGCTCTGGTCTTTTCGAAATTTTGATTTGCTAAATTGTTTGGGCTCTTTTGATTAATGCGATCAGACGCGTTCGTATCGCGAATCGGTACGAAGGTCATGGGTGATCTTCTGATCTCTTCGAACCTTTTACCGTCCACCGATACGGTCATTGGCGATCGTCGATGATCCTCGAAGTAATCTGATCGCCGATTCTCCTGAGGAATCATGATACGCTGATTCGGGCTCAGGCTGCTCCATTCAACCGACTTCCTTTCTCCGGTAACTAGAATACCTTTGGGAACTACAGATAATGACGGGAGAACCGGCATGGGTGACATCCGCATAGCTGTGTTTACGTCCAACCGTCTCTGTTCCATAGAAAAGTCCGGCGGAAGAGTTGGCTCTACCGGTTTACTATCCATAATATTTACAGTAGCTACCGGTTTACGAATTGGTAAGGGTCCGGTATCCTGTTGGGCATTACCGTCGCCCGGAAAAGTAAAGGTTATAGTGTCATTGCGCTTCGGAAAGCTACTGGTCACATCCACGGATACGGACTTTCTGTGCTCCGATCTTGATACGTAAATCCCGCAATCGGCGTTGCCGGCATTCTCGGCGTTGTCGACGCTGCCGAGCGCCTGCTCCCTCGACGATTCTCCGTTCGTTTTCACGTATAATCCATCTTGACGCGTGCGCGCATTTTGATTTGTGCTCACTGCATAGCGCCTATCTTGATTATCCTGACCGCCACCGTCTTGAGTCATTTGACCTTCACCAGCATTATTTTCGCTGTCCTCCTTTGGCTTCGTCGTTGTCGGGACATCTACACTGGCGGACTTACGATGTCCAGTATCATAGGTTATCTTTGAGTTGACGCGTGGCGGGACCATCGGCTTGGGTCCGCGGGAGGATCTCTCGCTCAGACTCTGCTGAGGAGCTGCAACTGCGTGACTTACATTCTGTGCGATTGGCTGTATAATAGGTTGACTTTGGTACTGCGATAGTTCCTGAGAGAACCTCTGAGGATTCGGCGAGTGCTGAGCAGACGACGGCTGCTGCTGCTGCTGTTGCAGTGGCTGCTGAGTGTACTGCGGTGGCGGATACATGCTTTTCTGCGCATTATAAGGACCCGCGTTCATCACAGTCTGAGGATACTGGCTGTAGTGAATTTGCGGGGCGAAGTGCACGTATCCCGCGGCCACCGGCGGTGGAGGAGGGCCTAAACTCTTATTAGCATAATACGTGGGCGGTTGGCCGCCGGCCAATTGCGAGGACAGCGGCGTTTGTTGCGACTGCTGCACGTAAGTGCCTGATGCAGTCGCCAGCTGCGCATAGAGGCCGGAGTCTCGAAAAGTTGCATCTCGCGAGACGTATTGACCCTGAGAAGGATTGTACATTGCGCTGTGGATCTGGGAGTATTGGAGCGAGTCCGGCGCCGCGATTACGTATTCAGGCGCAAATTGCGCAGCATGTACTGGTATCGACTGACCCGGACCCTGAGGAACAAACTGCACCCTGTCAATTACTATATTGTCGTGATATGGTTGATGCGTGAGGAGAACCGGAACCGACGGCGGTCGTTCTGGCTGTTCCAGGTGCTGATGTTGTGGTTGAGGTTGCTGTGGCTGTTGCTGCTGCTGAGTTTGCTGCTGTTGCTGTAACTGTTGCTGATTCGACGGCTGATTCTGCTGCAGCTGAGACTTGATTGTTGGCTGCTGCTCCTGAATCCTCTGCGTCTCTTTCGCCACTTGCTGCTGAGGACGCGGTTGCATAGGACGACCCTCGAAGCCATTGGAGAGATCGGCCTTGGCCGTATCGGTCAGGATGTCGGCTGAAGCACGGCCATTCTGTCTACTGCTTGGCTGCTCGTCACGCTGAATAGGAGTATGTCCATTCGGGCCGTCAATGTTGAAGCCGGAGCCGGAATTGGGCTGCGACATGGCGGCGCCCACCGGCCTACCGCCGATGTAGCCAAGAATTCGCCCCAAGCCACACACGGTGACGAATTACAAAACACTCGTGCGGAATTCAAGCTGCCTACGCGTGAACGCATCAGCCGAGGGCATCACTCTTGCCTGACCACAGTGACCTCCTCGTAGTCGGCCTGGGCTGTTGCTCGCGACAGCAATTCCTCCGCATTTGCATTTAGGCTCCTCTGATTCTCGCCGCTGTCAGATAAACGGGGTAAAATTGACTACGCGGCTCCTGCTAATATCTATACAAAGGACAATAGATAAACGTGTAAACGTGTCTAAAAAGGGAGTATCTAAAAACGGCAATTTCCTTTAGGCTTTATTCTCTAACAGAGGCCTGTGAGAAATAGTGTGTATATGGAAAAACACACTCGATCTTTAGGCTAACGCGACTACAGGTGCGCATCCTCGTGCATATATATATATGCATCAAAATTTTGCCACACGCCGATCCTCGTCAGCAGTTACACAGGGGGGGCAGTGGCCGAAACAACAACAACACGCGCTGCGTGACGATAAGGCGCAGTGCAAGTTTTCGGCTCGTCGTGCATCATCGGGTGGCTAATTATCGCGGGCCAGGAGCACGGCCGCCGACGTGTCACAATCGCTGTTCTGGCTGCTGTTGTTGCTGCTGCTGCTGACCGGCGAGTAGTGGTGGTAGCGACGAGGCCGACAACGGCGTCGTTGCGCGCGGCAGCCCCGGCGATCCATAATCCAGCACCACCACCGCCGCCAGCATCGCCGCCAGGAGTTTCATCGTCAGCAGCGTGCCACTCCGTCAATTTCACCGAGGCTCCATTCGTTGCTCTAGCACCCTGCTGCCACTGCTGGTATTCTTCTTTCGCTTTATTCCGTGTGTGTGCGTGCGTGTACTGTCGGGGTCAGGCTGCTGCTGCAGCCGCCGCGACGGCTTTCAATTAAGCGGGCCGCGGTGCGAGCCACGCCCGAACGAGTTTATCTGTGAAACAAACGAATTGCAGTTTAGTATAGAGGCCGGCGAGCTGTGCCGTATATCCATCCCTTTTACCCCCACCCATAGAGGATTGAAACGAGAGGTGGTGGCTAAACCGTCCGCGCTCGAATGGACTCACACGTTCGCGTGTGCAGCGATAATCTGGCCATCTGTAAGTTTTGAAACGGGCCAGAGGCTTTTATTGCGCGCTTCGAACGTAAACCCACCGTTCGCGATGTTTGCCGCTGATTACTTTTTACTTGCGCGGCTGTCGACGCGACGCTCGCGCTTTGTTTGCAGCCTCGCGTACTCGGGATTTTCCCGCGTATAGATGCGCGCGTTGATATAATATGATTGAAATTATTTGCTTTGGAAAAATGCGTTCTCGCAGCTGAAAGTGTAGTATAGTATAGCAGGATCACTTTGAGCACGTGCGGGAAAAACGAGTTTTTGTGCACAATGTTTTCTTGCTTACAGTAATATATATATCGAGATAAATAAAAGCGCGCAGGGGCTGAGCGTGAAACGAACCACATTTTTGCCCGCGAATATTCTACATCACGTAAATGTACAAATTTTAAATTTAGTTTCACCTAATATTTGTTAGCCCCGAGAAAAATTCCTATTTCTTGTTATTTTGTTTCAACAACAGCTTTGTTACAAATTCCACCGATAAAATATACAACGTGTTAACTACCCCCACTTTATACATCTTGCACGAATCGTTTTTTATTTTTAGATTTATGGAAAATGTGCACAATATCCCGACCCTTAAATAAATATTTCCTTCGAGAAATAACTCTGTACAAGACAGAGAAACGTAAACTCATTGTACAGCGTGTAGTTATTAATATCATCTCGAGCCCCGTCAAATTCATTCCTAAATAAGCACGGCTGAATCGTAGCTCCGGCGGAAATGAGAGCAACAGGCAGTGCGCGTGCTCGCGAGTTCTCTCCCGCGAGTGCCTTAACTAAAGTATCTCCAATAACGCCGAGCAATCAATTCAGACTCGCTCGAAAAGAGAGATCCGGGATTCTTAATAAAAACTCGGCACGCTCCAATCGCAGCAGTAGCGGTGCTGTGTGATGGAGTGGTAGCGGCACGAGAATTGCCAGACGTCTGCGAGCGAGCGAGGGATTGCGTCAATAAGATATTTCGTGCAATTACTCCCCCTGTTCCGCCGGCGGGCGGCCAGCCTTCTTAACCTACATAAGAAACTCAGTTGAAATAATGGAAAGAGAAAGAGCGAGGGAGAAGTGAAGCTTCAGAGGGTGGAAGGGGGGGGGGGGGGGGAAAATAAAAAAGCAACCGGGAGGTAAGTCGATATTTCCAGAGATTCTCTCCACTGGGAGAAAGGGAGAGAGAGAGGGAAACTGTGTGCACGCTCAAGCGATATGGATCTCGCAATCTATTCCGCCAGTCATCGAATCTACGGACGGAGAGTTGCCAGAAGAAATCTCCGCCTCCGGGACGCGAGCGGTATATATAGCCTACCCTCCTCCCCGTACCACCCAACGACCAAAAAGCCATTGAGGACCGATTCTCTCCAAACTGCTGGAAATGGGAACTTCTGTCTTCGTCTCTCTGGCTCGCTCTTTCGCTAGCGTTTCAATTTCATCCGCGACGAGGCGCCTGGCAGATAATCTTTTCCGAGCGATAGAGATACATTTTCCATCATAGGGAAAGTTCCTTCCCCCCCGCCCCTCTGGAAGCTCCATACCTCTTTCCTTCTTTCTCTCACTCTCGACTTCTCACGCTCATCGGTCACCGTTAACTCTCCCTCTCTCTCTCTCTCTCTTCCTTCAACTTCGAAGCGTCCGAGATTAATGGGCAAAGTTCGCGACGGGACTCGCGAGCGCGCGCGCTTGATTCGGCTTTGCTTAACTTCCGGCCGATCGTCGTCGCCAAGTGTGTCTCCAACGCCAGCGGGCGGCCGGCTAAAGGGCCTGCAAAACGTCTTTAGCCGATCGCTTTACTCTTTGGCACCCCGGCAGCAACCAGCGACCTACATCCACGCGCGATCATGGTAAACACTTTAACACGATTATTGCCCGTTCTCGCTCTATCTATCTCATTCCCTTTCTCACGCTCAACGCGTTATTCGATTTCACAATGAAACTGCCGTTCGAGCGTGTAGGTACGGGTGGGATGGACGGTGCTCGAGTTTTAATGAATTTCGGAGTTTTTAGCACACCCGCGCGATTCTTGTCGAGTCGAGGCGGACGAGGAGATAGCTTGCTCGAGTGAAGGATATGATTGGTATCGATGGAAAACTCGTTAAAATTACTTGATAGCATTTCTTGAATGGAAGAATTTAATTAATTGACCGGGTTTAATTTTTTTTTGTTTTCTGAACTCGTTAATTGGTGTCAGATTCTCTAATCTTTAACAGAGGATTATGCAGTTAATGTATTCGTGTTAGTTGAATTCTGGATGTTGGTTGAATAAAAATATTTGTTTATAGATGATGGTAGTCAAATTATTATCAATTACTTAATCAGTGTAATATCATCAACTTTTTACTATTTAATTATGACAAATTTCTTCTCAACATTTATAAAACTTCACTAAAACATTCTGAAATTACTTTACGATGATCCACTCGTAAGCTATTTTTTAAAGCCCTATACGTACAATAACGACTACGAAATATTCCCTTTTTCCGGTATAATCCCCTTTTCGCCACCACGGCCACTGCGCTACCATACTGCGCACTATCGTAATTTTTCCGAAAAATACCTTCCTTTGGAAACGCTCACGTACGAGTGTGCAGTAAGCGCGCTTGCGTGAGTTTTGGGTTTCAAAAGCCAAATTTCAGCTTTGAAGTGACACGTCGGCCCTCTCGGCGCAATAATTCCCATAGCAGCACGCGTTTTACCTCTAACGCACGCGCATAGCTTTTTGCTGCCAGTCGACGATTTGACCTTTTCGCGCGAGCTCCGACTCGTCTTCCAGAACGACTAGGTAGGTAACGAAAATGCAGTCCTTCGTGTTTTCAGGAAAAAAAAAGAAAAATAAAATCGAAAAGATAAAAAGGAAAACGCTATGTAGAAGTGTAGCAACGATCCATCAGGCCAATGAGAGGATAGAGTACTAGAGTACTAGAGCAACTTCGTAATATCCGTTCATCACGCGCCGAGTCTCCTCGGGCCAAGAAAAAGGAGCAAGGGATACAGAGGAAAGGAAAGCTCACTCGCGCACGCTTGCGCCGATGAAAATTCTAGCTTTTCCGCGCGCCGGTTTCGCCCATTCGTCTCCTCTCCCGGCCCTGTGTACACGCGCGCGTCCGTTCGTTTTCTCCCTCTTTTTTTTTTTACAGTGCCACGCGCTACTGTTACAGCTACGGCTCTCTTCTTTTTCTCGTTTTCATCTTATTCTCTCTCTCTCTCTCGCTCTCTCTCTCGCGCTCTCTCTCTCTCTCTCTCTCTCTCTCTCTCGCGCTCTCTCTCTCTCTCGTTCTCTCTCTCCGGCAGAAAGCTTTACTCGCTTTCAGCTGTGCAGCTAATGAGGCCCGGCCCAGCGTATAGCTATATATGTCAGTGTTGCTGTGCGCACACGCTCTCTGTTCCTTTTGCTGCTGCTGCTGCTGCTCTGGCGGAGAGTCGAAAAATAAAAGGGGAGAGAGCGAGAGACGACCAGACGAGTGGACGGTATACACGCGCGGGAAGAAATTAATAGTCAGCTCGAATAAGTCTGTTAGTCTGACAACGAGAAACCAACTATTAGATAGGATATGTACATGTGTGTGTGTGTGCGCGTGTAGGTGAAAAGAGGGAGGTCAATGGTATTTTCGGGTGGGTTTAATTATTTATTTAATAGCCGCCGCTTGTAGCACGAGTTAAGTGCGTGCTTTTAATGAAACTTTCAGCAACGGCTTTTGGGCATCCGCGCGTAAGGAGAGAAAAAAAGGGAAATTCGTGAACTCTTGCAAATTGCGAATTTAGAATTTTTTGTTCTTATGTATATAATATAGGGTACGTTCTAAAAAGTTTTCATTAAGGCGTAGTTCGGTCCACTGTTTATGCATCACGTTAGGCGTTTCCATACATAAATGCTCTCTTTTATGTTAAAAGTTTACGTAAAAGTTAGCAACCGATGATTTTTTTCACATTATTAACGTAAGGCGATTTGTGTGCGTGTATTATACATCTATAATACGTATCCAGTACCATAAACCGCAGTGTCGGAATTGATTAAAACGACAATACCAGCATTTCCTCGTTCTCTCTTTTCTTTTTTTTTCATATCGAATTCAACAATTAATAACGGGTATATATATTTTTTCGCAAAGTTTTCAACGAGCGAATGAATGTGTACGTAGAACGCGCGTACATAGAAAGATAGAAGCGCCAGAGAGAGAGAGAGGGAGAGAGAGAGAGAAAGAGAGAGAGAGAGAGAAATATCTCTCGCTCTCTGTACGCTGTCGTTGACGGGTTCGGTACAAGTTGCCATGGCAAAGTTCCACTTTCCTCTCTCTCTCTCTCTCTCTCTCTCTCTCTCTCTCTCTCTCTCTCTATATATATATATATATATATATATATATATATCTATCTCTCTATCTATCTATCTATCTATCTATCTATCTATCTATCTTTTTCCTCTCTCTCTCTATATCTATCTATCTATCTATCTATCTTTTTCCTCTTTCTCTCACCGTATTATTTGTCGGTTTCTTTTTCTTGTCGTATTTCTTTGAATTATTTTTATAAAATTATTTATTTAGGTAAATGAATGAAACCGTCCATTGCACTGCCATTTTAATTTTGCTTATTCAAATTCGTTATCATATTTTTATTTTTATTTTCCTATATCTAATTTTTATTCTTTAATTATTTTATGCGCTACTTACTCGCCGTTGCGTGTAGTTGCTGCAATTTTACTTTTTAATATCATATCTCATTTTTATTTTGATTTTCTTTTTTTAGATATTTATATCTTTTTTCAGTTTTCTTTAATTATTTTAGGCGCTACTTACACGCTGTTGCGTGTAGTTGCTGCAATTGTACGTTTTAGTATTAAAATTCTGTATTTTCTATAATAACCAATTATTTTATGTGCTACTTACTCACTGTTGCGTGCACTTGTTGCAATTTTATTTTTTATTACTTTGATTCGTTATCATATCTATTTTTTATTTTGATTTTCCTTTTTAGATATTTATACCTTTTTAGTTTTTTTATTTATTTTAGGCGCTACTTACTCGCTGTTGCGTGTAGTTGCTTATAAGTTAAGTTAATGGCTAGAAGTTATAAAATATTTCTTCGTAGACTATGTTTTTAGTATAAATATTTGTCAATTCACCATTTTCAATTTTTTTCAATTGGCGTTACTTAAAAAAAAAACTCTTACGTGGATTTGCATGGGAGAGGGCCTGAATTACTTGAAATTCATTGAACTATGGCTGGAAGAGTTAGAAATATTAAAAATATTTTTTTGAATAATCTTAAAATGTCAAAAATTCACAAAAATTCATAAAATTAAGTAATTAAATGTAGTTTTTAACATTTTAACATTATTTAAAAAAATATTTTTAATATTTCCAACTCTTCCTGTCATAATTTAATGAATTTCAAGTAATTCAAGCCCTTCCCCTATAAAAATCCATTAAATAGTTTTTTTTTAAAGTGACGCCGAACTGAAAAATGGCATTTTGAGAAATAAGCCTGTAAAGCAAAATACCATAAAACTCCAAAAATAATCAGCCATTTCATCACCATTCTTTTTCTTCATGAAACTCACCTTTTTGTATGTCTGTTATCTGTTCTCCCACATAAAATGGTTAAAACAGAAACTCTGGCATCTTGCATGCATCCGTTCCATTAAAAGTTATTGCTGAGCTAGCAGTATTCGTTCCATTAAAAGCTACTGCTTAATCTGTCTTCTTTTGTACTTTTGATTCATCTACTTTTGAATCACTTTTTAACACATTGTACTACTGAGTTAGATTTTTATTGATAATACTAAGAGAAAAGAATATGCATCAGGTTTTATGAAATATGAAATCCCATTTATCTAAATCAAAACTTAAGAAGCCATCACTGCCATAGTGAAAGAACATAAGTACATAAAAGCCGACAAGCCCATTTTTCAATAACCACTTCATTACACATATTCAATAACTTATTGCAATTCACAAATCTTCTGAATTGAATTATATATATCATATAGTGAGTTAGACTTAATTATGTCACTTTTATCTTTCTTAGGAAAGAGATGTGTTTATTTTTGTTCGATAAAAATTTTTACTGCCTCTTCATTAAAATACTTAATTCAATTTTGCCAATGCACATGTTTTTCAGTATTAATTTTCATACAGCATTCCCATTTTGAGCTGAACTACTTTCCAAATTTAAACAAAACTGTCACTGCACGTATTATAATTACACTAACACTTTTCAGACATATATCTTCACATACACGATACATTAAATTTTTAGTCCTACTAGAGATTCGACTTCCTGACTTAGATGCATGCGCACTACATGAGCCAATCACATAACGTTTATTTTGGCTTCACAACATCCGGTCATGACTTTTTTATATAGGGAAATTCACTTATGAATACAAATAATCTAGCACTAAGTAAGAAGAAATTTTTCTCTATCAGAAAGCAAAAACTCTGCAAAAGAATCTGAATTGAAATCACATGGTTGATGGTTATGTTTATATGGATGTGTTTACACTGGTAATAGCAGACAAGCTATATATGTATTTGTATACATATTGTTATGTGTTCGTCTACCATCATTGAACATAAGAACAAAGTTGCCAAGCGACTAGTATGTTGTTCTCGATTCGAGTTTTGTTAGTTGATTCTAGAGCTTGTGATTGACAACACGTGTTTAATCGTGTTTGTTTTACGTTTTAAATAAAGTTATCTTCTTTTGTAATAATAGTTTATTGTTTAATTATTGTATGTGTGTGTGAGTGTTACAATATATTTCAAAAGGGGGTATTATAGTAATTTGCTGTCAAATTTCGGTGATGGAATGGTCACTTTACTAGAACAGAAGTACAAAATTATCACAACTCAAAAGACTATTCGACTGGATTTCAAATTCCAGAATCTGATTTATATTATTTTTATAATAAATCCCGTATATAAATTTAATTATTTTTTTTACAATTCTTATACTAATAAGTCTTAAATAATGTTTTCTTATATTTTAAAACACATACAAGTAAATATGTTCTTATTTATATCAGAAACCTATAGCAAAGGCAAAAAAAAGGAAAATCAATTTTTTTGTCATTTTGAAGATAGTAAGCTTTTTAAACCATATCATTTTGAATTTTTTGAATTTTTGATTGGAACTAGTTTTTCTAGGTTCAGAATAACATACAGAATTAAAAAATTTAATAAAAAAAAAGTTGATTTTATCAATATTTTTAGGTGTAAGAGCACCTTAAACAAAGAAAACTTTGAGTAACTGTATTCGACAAACATCTTAACGCTGGGGATGTTTTGAATAAGTGCTATTTAAAAAAAAACCGCTGCTAACTGCTTTAGCAGAATGCTTTCTCAAAGAGAATTAATGAATTACGTGAAATAATTTTTTTAAATATATATTTTAATACACTAGCAAAATTCAAACGCGCTTCACGCGTACTATTTTGTTTTTGCAATTATGGACACTATTTTTCACTATGATTTAGTTTTAATTATGTCACGGAAACATCCTATTCAAAACAAAATTCAACTGAATAATTCATTCAACATTTCATTCAACTGATAATTGAATTTAGTTAGCAATCATATCTAATTTTAGTTTTTGTGGCCTAGTTGTTTATACTTTTAATTTTGCAGCCAACCTTGCTTGCTGATACATGCAGTCAGCTCCATAACCACCATTTCTACTCATCTGACAACGACGCTGCTGCCTTCTGCTTCACTCCCAACATCAAATGCAGTGCTATTAGCATCGAGGAGACGTTACTGCTTAGCTGCCACTGGCTAACCATCTGTAGTACTGCCTGCCTACGACTCTACTTCAATGGGCCGTGAGAACTGCTCTGTCTGCTTCCATATACGGAGTCAGCTCACTGCCTAGTCATCTCAACAATCGAATTGAAGATCATGGAAGTTCGCGGGGACCGCTGCCACCCTCATCGACACATTCATCGCCATCTATTATAAATGCGATCAGTACTGTAATTAGTTTAAGTTGTAGGTTAGAGAGTTAATATCGGTTCTTAGGTTAGTCTGTAGCAAGTCAAATTTCACTTGTCTTAGAGTCTATCAAGTCTTCAAGACTCAACCTGCGTCAGTCATAGTCCACTAAGTGCAACTACGTGCTTTTAGGTAGCTTATTCTAATTAAGTGCAATTATACACGTTAAGTAACCAATTGAATTTGTATTCAACCTTTCACAACTTTTGTATATGTCGAAAATTGGGCAATTAGTCACAATCTTGCATTAGTCGAGGTTGATTCATGCAACTTTGCCTTTTTAAAGTCCGCATAATCTGACAATTGCTTATGATTAGCGTCGTATTATTGAAATCATTAAATATAAAATCTATATTGTTAAAAACTCTTAACCTATACGATAGGAAGTTGTTCGTGATCTTCTCTCTTGCACTCGAGCTCTTCGTCGCAGCTCTATTTGGTTGATTAGTTAACTTAAGTTTCAATTCGAGTTGAATGCGGGTGGGGGCGTGCCACTGCTTGATCTAAAACTCTCTAAGAATCTTAAGAACCTCTCCCAAAATGGACGGTTATCATCAAAAGCAGATTGCACTCCAAGCTAAAATTGCAAACTCCTTCTGCAACTTTAAGTCGAAAGGTCAGGACAAGAAGACAAGGGGTAACGCTCAAGCTCGCCTCGCAGGCCTCGAAGATTATTATAGCCGATTCCTCGAGAATCATAACAAAATCTTGAATCTTACAGGTGTTCCCACAACTCATGATTATTTTTCGACTAATTTAATGGATCTAGTAGAGGATAGTTTCTATGATTGGAAAGCTGAATTCTTAGATTTCATCAGTAACTCAACTCCTCAATCCGAAACTGGCGGTGAATCGTCTAACCAAAACCTAGCCAGAATAGGCACAAATCAAGCCTCTTCAGTCCCCTTTCAAACACTGCCTAAAATCGAACT
>JAPYZO010005613.1:0-10077 GCA_030522905.1 Torymus flavipes | reverse complement strand
AACATTTCCAATAATATTTTATATATTGTTTTGTGAGAATTTTGATTCTTTGTGCTTGTATTTCAGCTCAAGGGAAGGAGCTTTCAAACTGGTGAGCTAGAAAGTGCATAATTCGTGCTTTATTTATTTTTTTTTTTTTAATAACATAAATGACGTCAAAGAGGACTCAAAATTGAGTGAAATTGTGTATTACAGACGAAGCTTAAAAACTAGTAAAACAGTAGCAGTTTGAGAATGGCAATGAATAGTTATTTTCGATACAATTGTAAAAAAGTAATTTTATCCTCGTGTGAACGTTTGCGTCCGAGGGAAGCGTGGGTGAAAGGGCCACACGAGGATAAAATCACTTTCTCACTTGTGTATCGAACACTATTTCGGGCATGCTTTTTTATTAGAGCATGTGCGAAATCGAGATTTCAGCAGGGTGTGTTGAATAAAACTTTTTTTAAGCGGATTTTCTCGCAATTTTTCAGCAACGCTGAACGCATGCGATTTTGATGCATCAAAAAAATTAAAAAAGTACATTTGATATAATTTTTGGAGTAAAATATATAAATACGTGAATTTTAAAATGATCGGTGACGTATGTATATGCGTACCAGCTGATTTGAGATGGATTTTCGCCTCTAATAGAAAAATCTTTGTGAATTCATAGAAATAATACTTGAGTTTTCTTTTATGTCTAGAATTCGAAATGGAAGATACGTTTTTCTCGTGGTTTTTGGTTACTGAGATTCATGTCTGGATGTTGATGCTTCGAGTTATGCAAGAAGAAAATAATGGCGTGCAACTGAGAAATTATATAGTTGAGGCTATGTGGAATGACGTTAAAATCAGAGCGAAGAAACTTGGGGTAAGTTCCATAATATCTTCATAAAAACAAATTATTTTTAATATTATTCACAATCCACATTGTAGTCTTGCATTTTTTAACTAAACCGTTTGTTAGATATTAAATTTATTTTATTCCCATCTCAATAAATATGATCACTTTTTCCTTGAAAAGTGGGACCAGAGTTAGATTTGTTTCCCTTCAACTAATTTAACCTTTATGCATTTGAAAGACAGCTACCGGTAGAATCTCGACGTAACGTTGGGCCATGATCTAAGTTTGATCAACGATCAAAAATTACGAAAAATATTTCAAAAAAATTTTTTTTTGCAGACTTTTAGTAAGATAACAAAATGAAATTAGATTAAAATAGGACCATGGAAAGAAAATTTAACAAAAATTTAATCCAAATCGATAGTGTAGTTTCGAAATAATTGCTGATCCCAGATGAGCAAGTCGAGATAGAGAGGTTGAAAAAGAGAAAGAACATAAAAGTTTCCGGTGCGTGTCGTTACGTGTTCAGGGACTCGCTCGTCAGGCACTCGTACGGACGTCAGTTTCATAAGCCTGCGCACAGTGTGTCCAAATCGAGAATAAGTGATAAAAATTCTGATTCACGCAAATTTGGCATAAAAAATTTTTTTAAAATGGCTTTTGTTCGTTTTGAAATACTTTTTGAGAAACCATTTTCCACAACATGTTCAGATTTGTTTATCTGCATGATGTTATGTCGTTTCCATGCACACGTAGTGAATGCCATTCATGCACAGCACTAACCTCCACACCGAACTCGAATACGAACGAGACCAGCTCGCCATTTGTGTTTGAGTTCTTTGCGACGGCCGATCTTACTGAAAATATCGGCCTCCCGAACTTGAACACGAGCGAGACCAGCTCGCCATTTGTGTTCGCGTTCTTTGCGACGGCCGATCTTACTGAAAAGATTGGCCTCCCGAACTTGAACACGAGCGAGACCAGCTCGCCATTTGTGTTCGCGTTCTTTGCGCGGTTGATCTTACTGAAAAGATCGGCGGTCTTCCCTGGTTTGTCCGGGCTGGTGGGCTTCCTCACGTAGGGTTGGTTCTCCCCCTCGTCGGCAAACCTCTTAGCAGCTGCGGCGGGTTTGCAGCTTAGCGTGTCGCTTGTCTCCTTCCGCTGGCTCCCCTGATGCTCCGCCGTCACCTGGGCAGCGTACCCCTTGACCTCCGCAATAGCTCGTACTCTGGCTCGGTCATACGACGGACGAAGAGAGGAAGAATAGGAGAGGTAGAAGGAGAGGAGATGGGACCTGGAGAGGTCCCTTCAAAAACGAGGTAAATCTCGTAGAGGATTAACAAATAAAAGTCAAGATTGTTAATCCAGTGAGTCTTTATTCCACCCGATAAACTTTTTGGCGAGTGCCGAAACCATCCACCAAACGGGAATGTTGTGTGAAAGGCTGTCGGGCCGTCCAAACGCAGCCTGACTTATAGCCGGAGGGCGCCGACTTGATAGTGGGTAAAGCGCCGCGTACAACGCCTAGTGGCGCGCGCGGTACTAGACTCTCAGCGCGGCGGTGCGGCGCGCTTGGCGCGCGATTCAAATTTCAAGCTTTGCAACTGCGTGGAGAGTCTACATTTGCAAATAGAAATGATTAATAATATTTATTAATGTTTATTATTTAGGTATATAACAATTTAACTTACGGGAAACCAATTTTTTTTCGCTTTTTTCGGTTGTTATTCGAAACCCTTATGATGCACATACTTCTGCAATGGCTTTAAATGATTATTTTTTACCCACAAAACGCATCACACGATTTTCATGATGATTGGTAAGATGGCATTTTTGCCTTATCGAAATGAGTCACAGAAAAGCGACCATTTCGTGTATTTGATTTATTATAAAAAATACCTTTTCACCAAACATCATGAAAATTTTGTGATCTATTTTTTGGTTAAAAACAAATATTTTAAAAATACATAACAATTATATAACAATATTTTAACAAACTTGCTTGCCTTGTATTTTTCGCGGGAAATGTTTGATTGTTTGTCCTACCTGAATAAAACAAGGCACACACTTCGGCAATGGTTTAAAATATGTTTTTCAACCATGAAAGAGATCACAAAATTTTCATGATGATTGGTGAAAAGGTATTTTTTTCTAATAACTCAAATAGATGAAAGGGTTGCTTTTTTGTGACTCATTTCGATATTGTAAAAATACCATCTTACCAATCATCATGAAAGTCATGTGATGTGTTTTTTTGGTAAAAAATAATCATTTCAAGTCATTACAGATGTTGGGGCCTTACGTATATTCGCGCGCTTTTTCACGTACCCCAGTCTTGGTCGGGACTATGCATTCTAAATGCGTTGGCGATGAGTGAGGGAAGCTTGGACGTATCCTGGAGTCCTGCATGCGCCAATAAAACCCCGGAGGGAGCGCTTTTCAACGCGACTCGTCTACCGGGCAACTATTCCGCGTGTCTTCTGGCTTCCGCGACCACGTGTGATCTCCGGCTATCCTTTTGCGATACAACGTATACTAGTGTCGGACAAAATTGTGTTCATTTGTTTAGAATGAATATAAGAGGATCTCCTCAGTTAAATATACAATTTGCGTATAGTTTTCTTGTACCTCTACAATCTCCTTTCCTCCTCTCTTTAAACGGGTAGAATTACGATGCGCAATTTTCTGCTGCCGTTTCTCCTTAACAACAGAAGTATGTGCCTCATAAGGGTTTCGAATAACAACAGAAAAAAGCGAAAAAAATGGTTTCCCGAAAGTTCAATGTACTTGAGAATTACTTATATATTTTTTTGACACTCCGTGCGAGAAGTTCGATTTCTCGCATGCTGCGATAAACGATGCGTGCACAAATCTCACTTCTCGCTCGTCGTGTCAAAAAATACGGTTCGACACTTATGTAAGAAGTTGATTTTCTCCTCGTGTGACCTTTTCACCCTCGCTTCGCTCGGGCGCTAACTGTCACACGAGAAGAAAATCAATTCGTCGCACTAGTATCGAAATGTACTATAATATAAAATTGCATTCTTTCTGCATATCTGATTTTCCACAAATACATTATTCAAAATAATCTAGAAAAGTATATATAAAATAGTTATGTAGTAATTATTAAATTGCAAATTAAAAAGTTTAAAGTATTATCACATGGTATTTATTGAATTTATAAATTTATTGCATTCAAAAACTAGATAAATGATGGTTAGAAATAATTCATTTTATACAGCATAAATTGCTTCCTCCTAAAGTAAGTTTTGTGATAGTAAGTTTTTCAGTTATTGTAAAAACATGATGTAATTGTTTTCGGAGGTGTTAGAAAAATACATGGTTTTTGAAAAATGTCTGTATGGATGTGTGTGTTACTTCGCGGAGGGCAGTCACAGCCTTGACGGCCCTCTGCAGTGCCTGTCCCTAGGTCGGACAGCTTCCTCTTCTTTATTCTTCTCGCCTAATGCAATTCAATCTGTCCACCACTTCGGTGGTGAGATCACAGCATCCCATCCTCTCTGTAAAGAGAGTAAACAGCTCCTGATGCTTCCAGGAGTTAAGGGGCCTCCCCATAAGGCCCTGAACCTTTCTCTCTCTTCGCAAAACCTGGGACATATGAACAAAACGTGCTTCACGTGCTCGACAATTTCAAAAGATGTTGGGCACTTCACGCTTTGGTATACTCCAATCCTCTTCAGGTAGCTACGAAAGCAGTCATGCCCCGTTAGTACCTGGATGAGATGAAAGATGACAAGACCGTGTCCTCTCTTTGTCCACTCCATGACACATGGGATGATGCAATGGGTCCACCGACCGTTGTCTGCTATATTCCATCGGCACTGCCACTCTTCCCCGGTTTTTCTCGACCAAAGGTTTCGACGCTCTCCTTCGTAAAAACCATCCTCTTCTCTGACCATGCCTTCGCGACGCAACTCAGCTCTGCTACTGCTTTTCAAGGGCTACTCTCAGCGCGATTTATCTGCAGGCCCTTTTACAAGCGGCACCGTAGCACGGGTTAGTACATAGAGCGTCGGCCCAGATTGGAGCTCCATACATAATCACGGAATATACCATCGCTGCATGAAGTCATTGTCGCAGCTGCTTCAGCTCTCCTAAGTTTGGCATGATGCCTGCGAGCGCTTGAGCCACTTTTGACGCCTTTAGTCCGGCGTTCGCAAAGTGATCTTTGAACGGTATCCACCCATCTATTATGACCCCTAGATACTTTATGGTGTCTCTGTTTATTATCCGAACAAAAAAGAGAGTCTACGCCACTGTCACGGTCAACGACGAGAAAATCATCAAGTACCGCCTCGGTCTTTCGACAGTTAGAGTGAGTTCATAGTCGCTCAACCAATCTTCTACTACCTGGATGGTGGTATCTCCGAAGTATTGCACATCGACGATGCTTTTTACAACGACGATGAGAGCAATATCGTCTGCATAAGCTACTATCGACACCCCATCTGGGAGTGGTTGCCTAAGCAATCTGTCGTACAGGATGTTCCAGATTGGGGATCCTAGTACCGAGCCCTGCGGCACACCTCTTGTGACCTTATAAGAATGCGTACCGTCGTCAGTGTCATAGAGAAAGGGGCGGTCTGCTGGATAGCTCGAGATATTTTTTCGAAGATACAGCGGCACGCTTAAACTTTCCAATCCCCACATGATTTTATCCCACTGTTTTGAGTGCATTCCTTCCATCTAAACCTATTATAGCACACATGCGGTTTTCACACCGGCTATCGCTAACTGGGTTTTTGGCTAGTGACAAAACCCTGTCGATGGCATCGATTGTTGATCGATCTTTTCTAAAGCCGAAATGATTATGAGACAAGTCTCCAGTCTGCTGTATAGTTGCCTCCAGTCTGGCAGATACAATCCGCTCAAACAATTTCCCGGTAATATCCATCATGCAAAGTGATCTATACAAAGATGGTTCATCCGGCGGTTTATTTCCCTTAGGGAGGAGTACCAACCTTTATATCTTTCACTGTACCAGGATATTTCTTCACTTAGGCAAGCATTGAAAGGGTCCTTTAATATATAAGAAACATTCAAAGCTGTGGTCCTTATAGCTAAGTCAGGAACGCCATCCAGTCCTGGAGCTTTTCTTATCGCAAAATTTTTGGCTACTATTTTCACTTCTGATTCAGTAACTGCTGTTGGTTCCGCTGCACCAATATTTTCCGCTAATTCGGCATACAGTGGTCCACAAACTGCTCCTTGGTGTAGTCTCCTAGCATGAAGGCACTCTTTACGTACTACCGCAATGTTCTTGTCCCACCCATAGACTGGAGGGCGTCCGCTATGATTCAACTTTGTGGACATCGAAGCTTCGCATGTCTCTGTGATGGTCCGCGAGAGAATTTGAGTTCTAACCTCAGCTGTTCCTTCGACAGATGCTCCTTCCAGAATGCAGAGAAAAGTTTTCCTTTCGAAAGTAGCTGGTGCCCATTTCTCTCTCTTTGGTATCCGAGTCATATTCGCTGGTCTGCTTGGAGGGGGTCTGCTGGGTGGAGCTGGTACGTGAGAGCTCGGTATTCGCTGCCAGTATATCGATCACTGACTTGCCAGTATGAGCCTCTTCGACTCAATCTGGGGTCAACAAACGTCAGATCTACTATGGACGACTTCTTTCCTTTAGTGTAGGTTGGCATCGTACCCATGTTAACAATCTCTAGTTCTAGTATCGCAAAAGCCTCAAGTAGTGCGCGCTCGCGGTCGTTCGTCTACTTGCTGTCCCATTCGGTTGTCCAAGCGTTAAATTTCCCTCTGATTACGACCGGCAGTGTGGAGGTTCTAGGGCTGGCGACGATAGCATCCAGGGATCTTTCGAACTCTTCTATTGATTCGCTGGGTGGAAGATAGCAGCTATATAGTCGTATACTAGCTACTTCAGCCCAGGTAAATCTGGGCAGGAGGATGTCCATTTTTTTTGTGAAGTTCTCCGCATATCCAGATGGCCGCCGTGTTAGTACAATCTGTTACCCAGTTTGGTTCACTATGATCCCTGTACTGCTCACTGATGATGACTATGTCCGCCTTCTCTTCTCGGATCAGTTAGGGCAACAGGCCCTGGGCTACCGTACAGTGGTTGCGGTTGATTTGAAGCACTTTAGTCATCGTTGTTGTTTGTTGCTTCGACCTCCATCATTACCTGCTCATTGATGGTCGGGTAGTTCACTGCCGTATGCTCCTCCGTTCTACACCTGAAGCACTGGGAGGACCGGTTAACTGCACTCTTACAATTCCGTGCCAGGTGTCCAATTTCATGGCATTTCAAGCAACGCGTCACTGTTTCACGTAGCCAGACCCGGAAATTGACTCATCCTGTTCTGAGCTTTCTAGCTTTCATCAACTTTTGTGCTGCTGCTACTGACAGCAGGACACTGGCTGCTTGAATGCCACTGTAAGACGTTTGGAGATTGATATTCGCAGTGGTAAATATTCCGGGGCCGATAACTTATTTTCGTGATTTTTGTTCCTATTGAGAACCGCTGTAGGGAGTTAAAATACTTGATTCTTTAACTCGTTACCGTGGTTATCGACTAAACACCGAATGAAAAAATGTGCCCGCAAGTTGGCTGGTTTCTTAGCTCTCGACCAAGTTGTCTGGATTCTTAGCTCTCAACCGAGTTGTGTGGTTTCTTAGCAGTCGGCAGAGTTGTCTGGTTTCACCTCTCATCCTTATCTTTTAAATACTCATAAATGATATAATGTAAATAAAGAACGTGTCCATGGATAGAAATGGCACACAAAAGTGTCTTAGTTTTGGCGATTATAGGAAAGTCTAGCTATTTATAAGATAAATAATGATTTTTATCAGGGTATTACTAATTACACAGGGACACAAAGAAAAAAATTGGTCTAACCCAGAAGACCGATGATTATATCCTTATGAATTTAGATGCGCTGATCTCAGATATGACCTTAATTTTGGTCTATCACCTCAGGATTTTGAAATATCTATAACTCCAAAAATTTCGAGGTGTCTGAATTTCAAGGTCAAAAACATTATTTTTTATTAATTTGTCAGTGATACTGTATAGTACTAATCATGCCCTATATTATCCATTTTAAATCATATGAATATGAATTTTCTTCTTCAAGATATATGAAATTAAAATTTTGAACCCTCTCAAGATGATTGTTTCTTCTTTGAGATACATTAACTGAATATTTTAATTTAATATATCTTAAAGAAGAAAAGTCATATTCAGATAATTTAAAATGGATAATGTACGGCATCCTGAGTACTATATAGTACCACTGACAAATTAATAAAAAATAATATTTTTGACCTTGAAATTCAGACAACACGGAATTTTTAGAGTTATAGATATCTCAAAATCCTGAGGTGATGAGACCAGATCGACCCCGGATGCGGATTCAGCGACCCCAAAAACATAAGGTGTACGTGGTCTGATCCGTGAGTTTTGACTTTTTTTTGTGTGGCTGTGTTATATTTTATTATTCTTTACGATTGTGATTAAGGTGATGTGAAATCCTAATTTTAATATTTTTTAAATCAACATTCAAACCTTTATTTGGATAAAGACGAACGTCAAGTGCTTCGTACACATAAACACTATATTCAGAATTTTTTTTAAAGTGATTCTATTAGCATTTTTGTTAGCTATGCTCGTTTTAAAAGTAGGTCAATTGTATACACCTACTTACCGACATCATTAATTTTTGTGTTTTTATTTAATTAAATAAATTCTCTTGATTATTTTGGGAAAAGACGAACATCAACCACTCCCTATATGTAAATACTATAATCAATTTTTTTTTTAGTAATTCTAGTATTATTCGCATGGTAAGAAAATACTAAATCTAGAACATATAGAACATCGGATGAATGGTCAGTGATGGTTAGTGAAAAGAGAGGCAGTGAGAGCGAGCACGAGGAACAGATAGAAAGAGAAACAGAGAGAGATAATTGACTGATTGATTCATTTAGTGAGGCCTTAAGGTAGCTGCCCGGTCTGGCGAAAGACAGCGAGAGGTCCCATGTGATAGCGAGAGGTAACAAAAGGTCGCTACAGAGACCGACTGATGGCGGGATACAGAAAGAATGAGCGACAGGGACCGAGTGATCGCGAATGAGCACGAAAGGGCCCGTGTGATGGCGAGAGATAGCTAGAAAGAGCTAGAGGGATCAAAAAGGGCCGTGTGAAGGCCACAGATAGAGAGAAAGAGCGAGAGGGAGCCAGAGAGACCGTCTGATAGCGAGAGGCAACAAATGATCGTGACCGGGACCGAGTGTTGGCGAGAGATAGCCAGAATGAGCGAGAGGGACCGAGTAATAGTGAGAGAGAGTGAGAGGGTCTGAAAGAGAGCGAGAGGGACCAATTAATAGCGAGATGGAGCGGGAGGAATCGAGTGATGATGAGAGGCAACAAGAGAGAGCGAGAGGGACCGAGTGATAGTGAGAGAAAGCGAGAGGGGCCGGAAATAGCCAGAGGAACCGAGTAATAGTGAGAGGGAGTGAGTGGGATTGTATGATGGCGAGAGGCAACGAGGGAGAGTTGTAGATGGACCGAGTAATAGTGAGAGAGAGAGAGAGCAATAGGGGCCGAAAAAGAGCGAGAGGGACCAAGTAATAGTGACTATAATTGTTGAAAAAAAGAAAAAGAGAGATTCTTTAGAAAAAAAATCAGACGTATTTGACTTATTTTATACTTTCGTAGAAAGTTATCAATTTGTAAATAGAAAATACTTAAAAAATTAGTTTCTTAAAGGTATTTCTTAATTATTTCAAAAAATATTTATGTTATTCATTTAAGTTCTTTGTAGAGAGTTAAACAGATGTTGAGGTAAAGATTGTTTGAATAAGAAAAAAAAATGAATTTTTATTCACATTTTTAACCGTCTCAATATTGTAATAAAAATTAATTCTTCTAAATAGAATAGAGTTTGCAAGAAATAAAGAAACAGTCATGGCTGGCGCGTCGGAGCGGACGGAGCCACCTGACAGGTGCTCTAACGAAAAGTGTAAGTGTTGTCAAAAAACAAATGTAAAAACAATAAGGCGTATATTTTGTGGAGCAGCTTATCATGTGGGACATATTAAATATATAAACGGTGCAAGAAGAATCGACGATTCTTTCTTAATTTTTGAATACCATGCGGACTTGGCCTTTACCTCAAAAGTGGACCATATGTTTGAAAGTGTAGAATTTAGAACCATCATCGCTCAAATAAAACTGCAAGCTAAGAATGCATTGAGACAAGAACTTCTT
>JAPYZO010005612.1:0-10077 GCA_030522905.1 Torymus flavipes | reverse complement strand
CACACACACACACACACACACACACACACACACACACACACATACACACACACACACACACACACACACACACACACACACACACACACACACACACGCACACACAAACACACACACACGCATGGCATTTGAAGCAACGCCTCACTGTTTCGCGTAGCCGGTCCCAATAACTGACCCATCGGATTCTGAGCTTACGAGTTTTCATCAGCTTTTTTGCTGCTACTACTGTCAGCACGATCTGGCTCTTTGGGTGCCACGGGTAAGAAGTCCTGAGTCTGATATTCGCAGTGGTCACTATTTCGTGACCGATAACTGAAGTAGTCGCCTGTGCAACCTCTTCTGCCGTTGTTGTTTCGTCGAGATCTTTGCTATGGACTGTTTCCTTGTGGGATAACGTTTGGACTATCATTGAGCCTGTTCAGGTGGACGACATCAGTGTATGCAGTTCTAAGGTCACGACACTAGGCTTTTCCATTTCTAAGAGCAGTTCTCCTGCTTTGGTGCGCCTGATGCGAGTGACCCTCTCTTGCACGGCCTTGAAATCAGCTGCCCCTTTGATAGTTCTTAGGATGTCGGCGTACGTAGATTGGCCACATTTCTTTATTTTGAAGGCATCAGGTGGAGAAGTTCTCTGCCCAGTTGTGATATGCGCCTGCACTGTTTCTGCCGTACCATCATTCTTGGACCTCTCAGCTTTTTTGTGAAGCCTCAATCGGCCACCTTTTTTCTTTCTTCTTCTTCGTTTTCATGGTCTCCACCATTTTCCATGCAGAGTCCTTCTTTCCTGGTCTGCCTTTGGTAAGTCCATTTCCATCTTCAAGGCGCACGGGACTTTTGCCTCTGACTTCTCCTTCCTACTCTTAATCTTCCTCATCTTGCAATCCTCGGGCTGAAGAGGCGATATCTCCTTTCTCTTACTGGGTGTATCACTTTATAACGCTCACTTTTTGAGCATTACAATTATGAAGGGAAAATAGAGAAACCCCAACTATTGCTGTGCGGGTTTTCGTCTCGCTAGCATCCAGAACAGAAAAACCTCAAAAGTAGAAAGGAACGCTTGGCAGAAGAAGGCCCAAGCAACCCAAGCAGCACCCTAACACTTATCTGTTACCTCGAGCTAGCTAGAACGAAGACAGCATTCTTGTAGAGGAGCATTGTGAGCTCCTCATGCTGCAACCATACCCTAATCCTGTTGAAGAAGATGCAGCTCCTGAAATCCCTGTATTAAGTGTAGGTTGACGGGAGGCGAAGGAGCTGGGCTCATTTTCCTCTTGATATCGCTCTGACACAGAGACGACAACCCTGATGTGGACCTGTAACAGAGAAAACATTGTTAGTTCAAGCGGAAAATAAGTATTATCGAAACTGGAGATGCATCATTATAAGGACTGTGTACGAAAAACTCATTAGAATCCAGTAGAGTGTGCAGAATGGGCGAGACTGGCCTCGCGTCGACACTGATGTAGGTTTCTTACTGCAGATAAGAGAAGAAAATATAATATTTGCATAAAACAAGCACTAGAGGAACCAAACCTACCTTGTAGGTCTTGAAGAAAAGCTACTGGATGTTGGCAGTCAAGGAAAAGGCGGTGATGCATAGAAGTAACTGACTCCTGTAGGTGAAAAACTGCACCTGGAGAGAAAGTTGTATTATACCCGCCCTGCTGCTTCTACTTGTGACCTGCAAACACATAATGCTAAAGATTAGTAAGTGAACATAAGATAATGAGGATAAATCACTGATCCTACCTGGATGCACTTATGATCCTGATCTGGTAGCGCAGCGGATCCTAAGCTCCTCTCGCCTCACTGTGGTATTATTGTGTTGTGTGCCCGATGAGATGGAGAGCACCGCTCCTAGAGGCTCCGCACATCTGTTGAGAACTTCTCGAGTCTATCCCTCGATGCACCTGCACTTACGTGCAGTCGTAGTGGTCGAGCAGAACACCGCGACACGCGTGCACGCCCAAAACAAGCTGCGCGCGGTCGTCCTATGTGTCAAGCGAGAGTAAGCGACAGAGAGACACTTAGTACGTGGTGAAGAACGAGTGGTGGCGCTCGCTCGCGGGCACTGGAGAGGCTCTTTCGCCGGTCAGTGTGCTCGGCTCGGCCACTCAAACCAAGCCTATAGGGTACGGTAATCTTTTCGAGCGTGTGACCTCACTTGAGCCGTAGAAAAGGAAGTGCTGAGCCGAATTAAAAAGTATCGTGAGACTGTATCTGCTGGACTCGCTGTCTACCCTGCGAAACTCAGGACGAGAGCCACGCTGCCGACGCTGCAGGTCGTGCCGCACCGACGTCACTCGGGCCGCTCGCCAACGACGTCCAGCAGGACAACCAGGCTACGCCCGGCCAACTTGCGCTTCATCGCCAGCCGCTTGCTGGTAAGTCGCTGAAAGGCAGCGGCCTCTCTGTATCTTCGGCACTCTCTCATGTCGGATGCACTCTAGTCGTCACCTAGAGTCCCGTAACTTCTCGTACGGGCGTGTCGTCCACGCATTGTCGAAATTATCGAAACTGCATAAAGCACTCATGTGCTTGCGTATTACCGAAACTACCGAAACTATTGTGCAGCACTCGCGTGCCCGCGCTTGAACTTGCATCCCGTATTAGGTTCTACCGAGACTACCCGGTCATTGCGTCGCGTTGTAACTTTTTTTATTGTAATCTAGGATTTAGTTAGTTTGCTGGGATCGACCCAGCTGGCGCTCAACATTTCAACTTATACTTTTATATTACAGAATTCTCTATATTATCGTTAAGCTAATAAATGTTAAACTCTTTTTATTAACTGTCGTGAGTGATCATTTCTAGAACCATAGTCGTTGTCCGTTCCCTTTGCGATCACCTATAATATGAAACATAGATATATTTTTGCATCCTACATTTCATTTTGACACTGAAATATTAATTGTTGGAAAGAACTTCAATAACGCTGTAATCTGGAGTAATCGTAAGTACACCGTTACCGCGGGCACCCTAGAGTGATCGTTGCAACGTGTCCGAATTCATGTAATGCAGCCAAGGAGACAATCGATGGTAAGAGGAGGCAAGATTCGTCGTCGTAGACTGGTAGTCCTGTAGCTTCAGTAGGATCCCCGATTCAATCGGAAAGAGATTTAGTTAGAACATGGCTCATGCCTTCACCGCTGTGTCAGACAAGAGCAGTGGAAAATATAGACAATCGCCTCTACGTCAATGTCGAAATCCAAGGTCGCGCCTTTCCAGTATTGCTCGACAGTGGAGAAATAGCCTCATTTCTAGGTCCAAAACCAGCTAAATTAGTAAAATCTCGTATAACCCCTTGTTCCACTTGTATGATCATGGCAAAAGGCCAAACTGATAAAATATTAGGTGAGATAGATCTAACGTTCACAATTGATGAGGAAGAAATAACCACTCGAATTAGGGTTTCGAACTCTCTTACTTATGACATTATTTTAGGAATGGACTTTATGGAGCGCCTGCAAATGCGAATCAATTTCGAAACTCGAACTTGGTACATTCCAAATCATCCCTCCATATCATTCACCCTTGTTCTTCCACAATCCAAAATTCTAGTACAGTAGTAGCTGTAGCAATCATCGACAGTGTTGTTGAGCTTTCTCAGGGGGAAAGAACTCTCACGTGTTGGAATAGATCCACTTCTCGAAACCCCTAGTGGCCATATGAAGGCTGCCCGGATTAGACCTCGTAAAATCGATGTACAGGATCATCCACCAATAAAACAGAACACTAGGCATGTTTCACCAACACTTTTAGTAGCTGCTCACGCAGAAGTAGATCGATTGCTGACAGAGGGTACAATTGAGCCCTCACAAAGCTCATGGAATAGTTGTCCGGTCATCGTGCCTAGAGAAGATGACACTATTCGGCTTTGCATTAATTATAGTTTATTTAACCACGTAACTAAGCAAGATGCATACTCCCTTTCCCATACAGATAACCTTCCAGTCAAACTTGAAAACGTGAGATATCGGTCGAAAATTGACTTGAAACAAGCTTATCATCGAATTCCGTTAGAGCAAACCAGTAAAGAATTTACAGCGTTTACAATACCAGGCAAAGGCCTCTTTCAGTTCACGCGTCTCCCAGATGGACTAATTAAATGCCCGAGCGAGCTTTCATAGGGCAATGAATAATATTTTCGACCTAAAATGGCACTCGAATGTCTTCGTATACATGGACGATATCATGATCGCCACCGATACTTTTGAAAAACACTTAGGTTTGTTAAAAAGAGTCCTCGCGAGACTAAAAGAAGTAGGCTTGCAGGGTGGTTGGGATAATTGTAGTTTACGTTGTTTCGAAATTCGATATATGGGTTTTGTTACAAATAAAGAGAGGTTAAAGAGAGATAGGGATAAATAAAAACCAATTCTGAACTTACCAACCCCTAAAAATCGGAAACAATTACGATGTTTTTTGGGAACAGTAAATCGGTATGCTGGGTTTATCGAAAATCTGGCGGAAATAAAAGCCCCCCTTAACGAACTCCTGAAAAAGATGTTCTTTGGTCTTGGGAGGGGGAGCAGCAGAAAGCATTTGATATGCTATGCCTTCTGCTTCGGCAAGCCTCTGTATCGTCGAGATCCGATTCAAACTCACTTGATATTACATTTCCCTACCTTACCGAAACATCTTAATTTAATCGAAACGTTAAATTTTTATCGAAACACCCTACTCTTCTCGAAACTATTGAAACGTATCGAAACATTCAGACTTTGTTGCAATTGTTGGGAAAAATGTCTCATTAAAAATCAACGATTTGTTTTTTTTTTGTTTGTTTATGAACCTAGTCGCCGAAAAAGAGCAAAATGATTGAGTGATAGGGTCTTTCACTCACATTGTAGTCGATGAGTTGCAAGGAACTGTAGAGAGACTTTCCGAATTAGAGGAAGTACCGAATCACTAGTCTCGATTTCACACTCTTAGCACATTTGTCGTCGATGCTAAGAGTACGGGAAAAATTTTGGAGATTCACCTCTAAGATGACACCCCTAGCGCGATTGTCGGTGCTAAGGGTTTGTCAATAACACCTCGGTATAGAATAGTAAATAACTGCCTGCAAACACCATGACCCCAAAAAGTCCTTAACTTAGAATAGTCATTGATAGTAAGGATAGGGTAAATAGTACTGGATCGTAGTAATCGTAAGTACCTTAGTCAGGGCTATCGCCAAAAATAGAAACTTACGCACAATTGTTGTTGGTGCTGATAGAATTAGGCAAATGCTATAACAAATACAAAAAGTTTCCGTGATCGAGTCGTGCTCAACAACCCCATTTTTATCGAATCACCCTTACCGAAACTTTGTAATCCTGTCGAGACTATTTTGCAATTAGTATGGATGTCCCAAATTATGCATAAACTCTCGTACAACTTGTTGTCACCGTAGTAATGACGAGCTTACTTACTGCCATTTGTCGGGATAGTAGTATGGGGACTGTTAATGAAAGGCGTATGGGTAAGATGGCAATAGAGGTGAGTAAGAACAGATTGAGCTATGCCGCATGGCTACGCATGAACACAAAAAACGTGCATTAATCGTAGGTTCAGCATGTTGATTCAAAAGGCTATCTCCCGTCATAAACCAAATTAGTAAGGCTACTTACCAGATCGAGCGGGTATTATTGCGTTAGGGTGGACAAGAACCATTGTCCACGGGGAAAAATAAATTGTCGTTTTTTTTTATAATCGTCGCAATATACGTCGCTTGCGTAAACGGACCAACAAACCATTGTTCAAGTTATAGATTACTTTTCTCTGGGTTGTAAAACATTATTGTGCGAATGGAGTGCAAATGCGAGCGAATCTTGTGCGATTGTAAGAGCGCCTAGCGTTAGGATAGGAAGCGTTTCTATAATAGTTTTCCTCCGTCATTGTTGGATTTGAGCTTTCGCGGGGAAAACTGGGTTGTGGTGAGGTAACGTGCGCAGATGCACAAATCAACACTAACGTGAACGCCGCGGCCCCAAATTGTCATGAGAGAGCGTGAGAGATAGAGAGAGGGTAGTACGCGAAGAAGAACGAGTGATGGTGCTCGCTCGCGGGGACTCGAGAGGCACGTTCGCCGGTCGGCGTGCTCGGCTCGGCCACTCCATTGTGGACCGTAGCGTGTGCTATACGCCTTTAAAACCGAGCCTATAGTTTATAGTAGGATTTTCGCGTGTGTGACGTCATTATAGTCAGCCAGACCTCGTGAAGGGTCAAGTGAGAGAATTGAAGGGTCTCGTCGAACTGCCGCTGCTGGATTCGCCGCCTGTCCTGTGTCACTCAGGACGAGAGACACGCTACCAACGCTCCCGGCCGTGCTGTAACGCCGCCGCTCTAGCTGCTCGCCAACGACGTCCAGCAGGAAAACGAGATTACGCCCGGCCGACTTACGCCTCATCACCAGCAGCTCGCTCGTAATTCGCTAAAAAGTAGCGGCCTCTTTGTATCTTCGGCTCTCTCTCTCGTATCGCATGCCCTCTAGTCATCACCTAGAGTCCCGTAACTTCTCGTTCGGGCGTGTCGTCTGCGCATTGTCGAAACGGCATAAAGCACTCGTGTGCTCGCGTATTACCGAAACTACCGAAACTATTATACAGCACTCGTGTGCTCGCGTTTGAACTCGCATCTCGTATTAGGTTCTACCGAGACTACCCGGTTATTGCATCGCGTTGTAACTTTTTTATTGTAATCTAGGATTTAGTTATATTTTTGCATGCTAAAATTCATTTGACACTGAAATATTAATTGTTGGAGAGAACTTCAATAACGTTGTAATCTGGAGTAATCGTAAGTACACCGTTATAAATGAACGCGTCCCGCGATTGGTGAAAACTCCTAACACCCGTACTACAATATTTGCAACGTCCGAGGCTACCCTATTTCCTATCCTATCGCTAGGCACTCTCACAATCGCACTAGGTTCGCTCGCATTTGCACTCCATGTGCATAGTAATGATTTACCGAGAGGACCGCAGCTGGTCATTGATGCTATAACAAGTGTGTTACTAACGCCACGTGTTCGATGCAACGCGCGAAAAATAATAACGTATTCTATCCATTGATAGCAAAAAAATACTGCTTTACAATCAAAATGAGATATTCTATCATACTAGCCATGAATATTTTACAAAGAAAAATATATTATCAAACGAACAGTGATTTTCTGTTCTTCTAGATCAACACGATAGTTGACGACGCAAAAAAAAATATAACTTTACAAACAAGAGGTATTTTATCATATGAACAGTGATTTTCTGTTCCTCCAATCTATACTTTACAAACAAAAGTGCTCTATTACACATAAAAAAAAAGTATTTTACAGCAAAAAAAACTATTCTGCACGACTTATCAACTACTTTTGGTCGCTGTTAGACAACGAATTATTCCACTACGCAATAGAATCGTTTCCAACTAAATATCTTGTAACGCAAAAACAAAAGATATTTTTCCGGATGAACAATTTTTCTTTGTTCGGTCTCAGTCACGCAATAATGTATGATTGAGCTGGTAAGTGGCCATAAAAATTTTTGAGTTATAACAAAACGATAGCCTTTCGAGTCAACATGCTGAAGCTACGATTAATGCGCGTTTTTCATGTTCATGCGCAGCCATGGAGCGTATCTTAGTCATTATACTCATTTCAATTGCCACTTCAGCTATATACTGAAGCTATATCACGTAGCTCACCGACTTTCTCTTCCACCTTTAGAACGCTTGTGCCCTTCGCAAGCGACGGCGAAGTTTGCAGCTCGGCCGTCTTCTCGACTGGGTTGGTCATCTCTAATGGTTTACTATCCAGTCTCTTCCAGCGGCAGTACGTCGTTTTAAGAGCATTTGCCATCCTCCTAATCTCTTCATGTACATTCAACTTTGGCGTTATGTACGAGATCAAGGACTTAATTTACCGCTCGAGCAAAGTAAACTCCTTGTTTTACTCTTTGGCGTGCCATTAATTTGGCGACAAAAAGACCGATGAGGTCTACTCTCCTTCTTCACCCACCTTGATGCCTTGTGTTTTTAATAGATAACTATTAATATTATAGTTGGCGTGAACTTGTCTTCTTTTTTCATCCATCTTCTGAGATGCAGTAAAGGCTTAGTGATCCACCCCTTCTACAACAGCCTGATTGACCACATTGTGCTTCATGCTCCCCCCAAAATACGTGGAGCCTGCATCGAATACTGGGGCTTTCACCCTATCGGAATCAATGGCGGGATTCTCCTCATTGTTGAGGATACCCGCGTACGATACTATTTTTTCTAGCACATCTTCCATATTTGGTTTAATATTCGGAGTGCCTTCCCCTAGCTAGTTTTGGTCTGCCCCGGGTATTTTATTTCCCCTTTATATCTGATGAGCATTCTCCTATCCGTCAACTCGAGGCTCGCAACGATTGAAAAAACTCACGGTAATGTAGGCCACACACGTGATATAATACGCCACACGTGCACGGTATTTCACACCGCGCGCTCGCTGGGTAATACCGCGAGTTAAAAGAGCGACCGCGATCATTGCGCGACGTTCTTTCCACGTAAGTACGCAAAATCACACTTTTCTGACAACGCAAATGGCCTCAGGGTACGTAGCGTGTACACTGCTAAGGTTAAACGGGCGTAGCAACTAATTATACAACGCAGAAAAGCGGTCTAATGCGGAGCGGACTTCTACGCTTGTCCCTATCGCGAGCAGCTGATAACGAGATGGATGCCCGGGGCTCTTGCGTCGACACGCTCGTCATGTCCTCGATACAGCTCCAATTCTACAGAGGGTCTAGATGACAGTGTGGCAAATCCATGTAAACCGGCAGTCATATTGTATGTTTGTAGCCATATTGTCTATGAAGCCACACTGTCTTCTTGACCCTCTGGATTCAATTCTGCATCGACGCGCCATCTTATGTTCGCTGCCATGAACTTACTCATTACCGACGTCGGTACGGAAGACTGTGACAATGCAATGATTTTTTTATTATACTGGAAGCAATACGTAATGTACTTGCATTCTCTTAAGTCGTCTACAATAATTATGTAACGTTAATTATAATCTAGATCATGTTGGTAGTTCTGGGTACAAGCTACAATAAATTACGTTATAACATAAAAATAGAGGCAAATATATCTCGAATATGTAATAGTATCAACATCGTTTCAGTGTTTAGAATAGAAAAAAAAATTTTAATTTTCACTATCAGATAAAAAATTATTAATAAACCAACGAAACTATTTGAAAAAATGGATGTATGAATTTAGCGTTTCTCAAGTACATTGTTTAGGTCAATGGCTACTGATTACGATGTGGTAGCGGTTCCTCAAATAACGTTTTTGAGGTCTATTACGCACAGTAGTGTTAAGTCTTGAGCAACAAGGAAATTACTCTTATATTATTAGTAAATTATTTGATATATTTGTATTACCTTTTTCCCTAGTGAAGGTCTTGAAATAAATAGACTGCGATTCCAATAAATTCGCTGTTTATTCAATTATTAATTAAATTATGAACTTTTACAATAAATTGACACAACATAACAAGTACTTTTCAAACAATTAATTCGATCTATTCTGTAAGCTTTAATATAACGGTGTTGATTTCCCGAATCAAATATTTTAGATAAATAATAATAATTTCTTTGAATAATTTGGGTATTTCCCGTAAAATGTTATAGACTCGTATTGGCCTGTATAAGAAATCAATCGCTACTTCTTTTGTCGGCTGAAGTGGTACGGAGCTCGCGATCTGTTCACAATTACTGAATCGCGTGACATACGTCGCTTCTTTTATAATACAACATAATTAGGTTACAGATGATCGTGAACAGTAAATCGAGATTATCTCATTTGGTAATGCCATCATCATTCGTCTCATACATTTAGGCAGTAGTATTGAAAAATGCTGATTCAACAGAAAGTATAATTCGTTGTCTTTCGTTGTCTTTCGTAAGTTTGATGACCTACTGCATCACGGTGCCTCGTATTTCAAAAGGTAGCGTGGTCAAAATTCGCATACACGTCGTTTTATATGTCAGAAAATTACTGAGGGAAATATAAATATAATATTTGATTTTAAGAATAAGTCACAGATGT
>JAPYZO010005611.1:0-10077 GCA_030522905.1 Torymus flavipes | reverse complement strand
GTTTTATTTTATTTTTGTATTATATACACGAGTATTACATATCATTTGTAAATTGACCATATATTTGCAATAAATGACTATTATTATTATTATTATTATGCCCGTAAGACTCAATCTCCTCGCGGGGGAGTCCACGCTTCCATGCCGTCTCGGGAACGACGGCGGCTACCACTCGCACGCGCGTACAGCCTCCACGCGGCACGCTGCCGCGGGGCTTGACCACCAGCTCCTAAAATCCAAAAACCGTTCTTCCCCGCTGGGAAGGAGACCACCACTCTCGGCCACGAGGTTTTCACCGGATGCTCGCTCTTATTTCCCGTATGTTCACTCGCGCACTTCTCACGCATAACACGCTTCGTACCTGAAAATCTGTCGCATTTCTTGCAGACGTCGCAGTACTCGTCGCCTTGGCTCTCGCTCTCGTTCAGAATCACCTGTCACACCTGCTGCTGCGGCTTCACGCTCTGCGGCTCTTCTTCTCGCTTCTCCCGTCCTCTCGTTCGGTCTCTCTCTTCGCTCGTTCCACGCACACACTCCCTATCCGCTCGCAGCTAAGCGTGTCACTCTCGCGTTCTCTACTCTTGCGCGGCTCAGAGGAGAATGACGCCGGCCGGCGCTGTACGCGCCCGCTATCGGTATTACCGACCGCGCCGATTACAATCATCGTAGCGCAATAATTACATAATTCAAGTGTATTTACTAAAATAACATATGTTTATATACACACATACACAAAAGGCACATCCTCATTACGGAATCATTATAAGTTGCGCTACATACAAAATACTTAGCGACGTTCACATCGTCGCAAACTAACTAAATAAACTCTAGTTAGAGGCCATCGTGCAGGCGGCGAAATTTCGTTTCTTATCAGCACTAAATCGTTGATCTGGACAGGTCTTTGCTCGTTCATCCATTTTTGGCGTTGATGTAAATAGGAGAGATACTCCAAAGACCAGCGGTTCCAGAAGTGCTGTGCCATCTGCGTTATAAGCTGCCACCGTTTGCTTGAAGGAATCTTCTCGTTAGTCAAGTCGGGCTCAGGTACTAGAAATGAAGAGCGTTGTATGAGAAAGTGTGAAGGTGATAATGGTTGTAAGTTGGTTGGGTCATCGGAGAGCGAGTATAGGGGCCGCGAGTTAAGACATGCCTCGATTCTACAAAGAAGAGTGGACAATTCTACAAAGGTTAATACCTGCTCACTAATGGTTCGGCACAGGTGGTGCTTGGTCGATTTGACAGTAGCCTCCCAAATACCACCAAAATGAGGGCTAGCGGGGGGATTGAAGTGCCACTCACAATCAGTGCCAAGATTTGCAATCGAATTAAATAGAGCTTTGTGCTCTGAAGAGGTTTCGGTGAAAAGTTGTTTGAGCTGATTGTCGGCGCCTACGAAAGTTGTACCCTGATCGCTATACAAATGCTTACAATGACCGCGACAGGACGTGAAGCGATGAAACGCTGCAATGAAGGCTTCGCTGCTATATTCTTCAACAAGCTCTATATGAGCGGCTCGGGTGCACATGCATATGAAGATCGCAATGTGCCCCTTTAGGGTACCTTTACCGCGTGACTTGGTCAACCTCACTTTCACAGGTCCAGCATAATCGACACCTGCTCTTTTGAAGGGGAAATTAGGAGTGACTCTTACTTTGGGCAAGTCGCCCATGAGCTGGGATCTGGTAGAGGCAGCGTAGCGGATACAAGGCAGGCATTTGAGCAGAACGGCCTTAACTGCTGAACGACCTTGCAGCCAATATTGCCGGCGCAAAGTGCACAGGGTGAGCTGCGTTCCACCATGTAGAGTGACAAAGTGACAGTGGCGAATCAGCAAGAGGGATAATTGGCATCAACCTGGCAAAATATAGTGATGTTTGCACTCTTCGTCAAGTGAGGAGTGACACAGCCGGCCACCGACTCTCAATAAGCCTTGAGTTAGCTTAGGGCTGAGCTTGATCAATGGGCTCTTTCGATTTAAAGGTTGATTTGCCATGAGAGATTTCAGTTCGCAGGAGAACGAGACCCTTTGTTGAAGATGTACCCAGAGAAGACGAGCATTTTTCACTTCGAACGTAGAGAGTGTTTTACTGCTAGGCAGCGATGAATAATCTAAGAATTCGTGACTCAAGAGTTTTGGTCTCGCGTTTCTGACAGCGACAGAAGATAAATTTCGCTGACGAATCTTGAATATAAAGCGCAAGCAGTAGGCAGTAATCTTAAACAACTTTGACACAGTAGAATATTTGTCAACGAGTTCCCATATTTCAACGTCTCCAATGTCAGAGGGAGTACAATTAGTTTTCTTAAGGGCTAAAGAGTTACAACTTAAATTACTATTTACAGGTTGTTCGAGCTCTTTGGCTGAAGGACAGGGCCAAGGAGTGGTCGACTTGGATAGCCAGCTGGGCCCGTTCCACCAAAGATTAAACTTCGAGAACTTAGAGGGTTCGATGCCTCGTGAGGCAATGTCGGCAGGGTTGTCTCCTGACTTGACATGATGCCAAACAGAAGAGTGACTATCTCTGAGCAACGGTTGGCTATGAATGTGGGCCAGCGAGAAGGGTGGTCTTGTAACCAATAAAATACGTCCTGCGAATCGGATCAGAGGTGTGTCTTATCCAACGCGATGGGCATAATACTTAAGAAATGATGTGTAAGTTTAGCCAACAACTGAGCAGCGCATAACTCAAGCTGAGTTATGCTTACTGTTTTGAGAGGAGCGACTCGTGTTTTCGCTAACTGGATGCAGACGTGCACTCGGGAGCCTTTATTAATCTCAGATAGACTACGGCGCCGTAGGCGTGCTTCGAGGCGTCGGCAAAACGCTGCACTTCCACGAAATCGGTTGATTCGCAGAAGTGATTCCAACGGGGAATTGCGATTTCCTTGAGGTGTGGAAGATCATTCTGCCAAAGCAACCATTGAGAGACGAGATTGTCGGGAAGAGGATCGTCCCAACCTATCTTTATCAACCAGATCGATTGCAACAAGATTTTGGCAGTGATCACAGCGGGAGCTAACCATCCCATCAGATCGAATATTCGCGCGATTTTTGACAAGACTAATCGTTTAGTAATAGTTCCTACTATGGGAGACGCATCGATGGCGAATTTCAAACAGTCATTTTAGGGAAGCCAAGAAAGCCGTAGTATCGAGACGGTGGCGTTTGGATCTCTAAAGTCAATGGGATCCAGTGTGACGAGCTCAGGAGGTAGCCACTCCAGAAGTGATAGATGGTTAGCGGACCATTTGCGAACGGGAAAGCCGCCCACTTGGAGAATATCAATCATATTCTTTTGCTTAATGAGGGCTTCATTTAATGAGTGTGCACCAGAGAGAAGATCGTCCATGTAGAGCTCTTGATTAAGAGTGTGAGAGCCTAGAGGATAATCGCTCTCGTGATCTTTCGCCAGCTGTTTCAGCGTGCGCGAAGCTAAAAAGGTATATAAAGATATTTTTGGTCTTCGGGATCAACCCATATTTGGCGATACATCTTTTCCATATCTGCGGTGAGGACATATTTATACGAGCGTCATTGACATATGAGGTCGAAAAGGTTAGGTAAGAGGTTTGCTCCAGTGAGGAGGAGACTATTCAACGAGATTCCAGATTTAAGTCGTGCGGAGCCATTAAAGACAGTTCTTAGCTTAGTCGTGGTACTAGCTTCCTTCCATACTCCATGGTGTGGTAAGAAAAATGATTGACTGTCAATAATTAGCGAGCTTGATGAGATCATGTGACCTTGATTCCAATATTCGCGCATCAATTCAAGATAAGCGGATTGTGCATCGCGCTTGAAGCGCCCCTCCATCACTTTCAACATGCGTAATGCAGTAGAATACGACTCGGATAGTTTTAAATTGGAGATATCGTCAGAATTTTTAAAGGGTAGTCTCACTCCGTACCGTCCTGAAGATGTACGGAAATGATTGGAGGCAAAATGTACCTCGGATTTCTGCTCTTCAGCAGTTAGAAGTGTTTTGTGAGACACATCCTCCAGCCTCCAAAAATTCTGTAAGATATCTGCGAGGTGAGAGTCCTCTGATACGTGAAAGCTAGATACAGAGTCAGTGGTTGGTTGAGCTCCGATACAAGCAGATATTAATCATTCTAATGAGGACGCCATACCGATAGGCTGATCGGGATTGCCTTTGATGATCTGACTCTCTATGATTTGGGCGTGCACAGAAGCACCTAAAAGCACATCAATTTGTGATTTATTAGCAAAATAGTGATCAGCTAACTCCAGACCTTTGATGTGATTGAAATTGACCGAAGAAGAGATTTTTGGCGGCGAGTAGTTGGATATGCGTTTTAGGACGAGAGCTTCTACTTCACAGCGGAAATCAGATTCAAACCTAGGTTTTATGGAAAGACACGCTATCCCTTTCGCGACGACGTTAATTTCGTCACCTACGCCGCCCACCTTGACGCTTTCGGCTCTCTGCTTAAGCTACAGCCTTTGGCAGAGTGATCTGGTGATGATAGATACCTGAAAGCAGGGATCTATCAGAGCTCTGGCGAATAACTGAATGCCGTGAGGGCCTATAACCTGTATGAGAGTCGTAGAGAGAAGCACCCCTTTTGAGTTGCCTTCGGAGATGCCAACGGACATTGTTGTAACAACGTTGGAAGGACCAGATTTTGTCTCCTTAGGGACGTGAGAATTAGCATTAGGGTTGAGTTTAAAGTTAGTTTGAGAGGGCGTGAAGGCATAAGCTTCATGCAGAAGAGTGTGATGTTTCCTATTGCAGGTGGAGCATAACCTGTTGGTGCGACATTCACTGATTGAGTGTTTTCCTAGACAATTGTAACACAAGTCTTTAGAGATAGCTAATGATTTGCGCTCAGAGGGTTGCTTCTAATGGAGTATAGGACAAGCAGAGGTGTAGTGCTTCTGATTGCAAATACCACATTTACTCGGGCGAGTATTGCCCTTTTTTGCGCTCTGACCGACATTTACAGAAGCAACAGTTTTGTTTGGTTTAGCGTGACTGACGCTGGATTTCGAACCACCTTCGATTGATTCCAGAGTCAGAATTTGAGCTTGTCCGAATTCTCGTAACTGTTGTAGAGTGGGAGGTTCACCAGAACTTCCGAGTTGTCTCTCCCACTCCCTTTTGGTAACAGGATCGAAACGGCTTGCCGTTAGAAAGACGACAAACTCCTCAAACTTATGAGCTTCCCTGTCGAGAGAGTGTAGGTCAGTGAGGGGGTTGAAGGTTTCTTTGATAAGGCGTTTGAGTTCAACGGCTGATTCACATTTCGTGGTTTTGACCGAGAAGAAATCTGAGAGGTGAGAGGTAACTAGACGCCGTTTGTTCTCATAATAGTCCGTGAGAGCCGTCCAAGCTCTTTCAAAGTTGTCATTCGACAAGGAAAAGCTTTTTATTTTATCTAGAGCTTCACCGGTGAGATGAGTTCGCAAAAAGTAGAGTTTGACTGAAGCAGTCATGTCATCTCGTCTTTTAATTAGCGAACGGAACACATCACGAAAGTTTTCCCACTCTGAATATTGACCAGAGAATTTGGGCAAGTCAATTTTGGGTAACGAGTGAGCAAACAAAGAAGCCGTTAAACTGAGAGTAGAAGGGGCGTGGGGAGATGGAGGTGGTGGTGTTTGATTCGCCATGGCTCCAACGGCTAGACTGTCAATGAAGTCATTGAATTCGCCGCGGCGGTCGTAATAATTGTCTTCAACCAATTCATTCATATTGGCGGTAAAATAAGGAGGCTTCTTATCCAAATCTTTTAACGTCAGAATCTTTTTATGATTTGACTGAAACGTTTTGAATGTGTCTTCTAAGCCTTGGAGTCGAGAATTAGCATTAACTGCGAGTCATTTTGTCTGGTCCTTTGGATTTAAGATTTGTAAACGCGTTAGCTATTCGGCTTTGAAGAGCCTGTTGAGTCTCGAAAAGAGGCTCCATGCTGCCTACTGCAGAGAATTCGCGTTTAGGTTAAGATAGAGCCTCTGACAGCTATGGAGAGTTTACTTTTTTTTTTAATGTTGGCAGATGAGGTTAAGCAGTTAAGTAGAGTCTAACAGGAGGCTAACCGACAACAAGAAAACGTTAAAAAAAATCAGAAAACGAGAGAAAGCTCTGGGTTGAGATTCAGGCAACGCCCTTTAGGCAAAGCAGCTCAGCTTGAACTAAGAAGACGAAGCCCTTTACTTTTGCAAACAGTGGACTGAAGCAAATTGATTATGTGCCAGCGAAGCCCTGATTTCTAAGCATGTGACTTGGAGATTCACTGCTGAACAAGCACCATATCAGTAACCTATTAAGCAGAATGCGAGGCACATTCAGCTTGAGTTTGGTTCGAGCGATGGGTAACAGTTATGACACCTATATAACAGTTAATACAAATAAGTCAAATTAGATGACAGCCTTGATGCAATTTAGTAGAGATGAAAATAACACCAATTATGTTTTCGATGAGAGGCAGCAGAGGTAATTATTTAATCACACAACCAGTGATTTTGATAAAAATGAGCTAAAGAGTAAGAGTTAGTTCGCACTATACGAATCAGGAGCAACAAAATTTTTATCTTAATTCAACTAATTGCTACTAAACCAGGTTAGAGAGTTTTATACTAACTTAATATTTGATTGACATTTACTTATGCAAGTTGCACTCGCTAAATAATTGAAATTATCAAGAAATGTTACTGTAATATTAAATTAATTTCTAAAATGAGGTTAACTTGACTTATTCGCTACTATTTATGTAATTTAGAGTTAATATTCTCTATAATAAAGAAAGTGGTTAACTATTGTGTTGATACAATATTACCAATCGTTGACCATATACTGCTTGGCGTTTCAGCTGTTGAATGATGACTGGCAGAGACGGATGCTTGTAGACGTAGCACCAATCATGAGTTGCGTTCAGAGCACGCTTGGAGAGGCAGACAGATAGGCCTGCAGCAGTACAGATGAGTGACGTACAGGTGTGTACGCTTGTAGACAGGCGGATAATCCTGCAGCAGCAGACAGCAGCAGTAGAGATGAGCTGCGTGCAGAGAGCACGCTTGGAGAGGCAGGCAGATAAGCCTGCAGCAGCAGACACAGCTGTAGAGATGAGTTGCGTGCAGAGCACACGCTTGGTGAGGTAGGCAAATAATCCTGCAGCAGCAGACAGTAGCAGCAGACACGTGAGCGCTGCGACTGTCCAGCGGCGGTGACGAGGTTGGATGCTGCAACAGCCGGCCGTCGCTGTGATTGTGAGCTGTCAGCTGATAAACGCGCTCCGGCGTTCTCAGCAGGCTGCCGAGACGATGCGCTCGTTGGCTTGGTCGTGGCAGGTGCAGCCCCAACGATGTGGTCGAGGAGATCCCGAGCAATCGTCGTCTCGCGCTACGATCCACGCAGGTAGCGCGAAAATGGCGGCGATGGTATACGAGCGCACGGGCAGGCGCACGCTGTGGGCTCCGTCTTCTCGAGCGGTGTGAGCGCCGCGGTGAAGCAGCAGCGCCGGCTGACACTGCGGTCGATAAAACAGCGAGTTACCACTCGGGCATGAATGATTACCTTTAGATCACCACGACTTGGACATCCTCGGCGAAGGCTATGGTCACGAGTGCGATGATCCGGGTCCAAAACGGCACTACCGGCGATGCAGTATGCCTCGGCGCGAGATGCTTTGTAGCAGCTCTGCGATGATTCCACTCCGCAGCAAAATGGCGTCGTTGTGCCGCGCCTCGTGGCCTGCTCGTGGATGCCGTTCGCCGAATTCCAATGCGTCGCTCAGCTGCTCCCGCTGATGCTCTCCTGCGCTGTTCATGTTGGCCGTGTAGCTGTTGGCTTCTGCTGCCGTTTAAAGTTGTTCCGCGACTGCACTTTTGAAAAACTCTGTCCTCCGCGTGGCGCCGTTGTGGAGCGATGGTGGTTTTTCACTCGCTTCCGAGATCCAGCTCGAAGGACCAATAAATAAACTCGCGACGTTTTAGAGAGAGCTAATAAGTTGCTGGATTGAAGGCGAAATGAAGGAGTACGCAGGTATGCGAAAAAGTACTATTTATTAACTCCTCTGGCTTTACAAAGTGGAGCGGAGTGAGGCGAGCTAGATGTGCTCGCTGACGACGTGAATAGACACCGGAAAGAGTTTTTGCTCGCGATATGTCGAGCTCTCTGATTGGCTGCAGAGAGCAGACGCGCTTTTCGGTAATTCGCGCGTTATATAATAGGTACAAAGCGATACATTTTGTACACTAACCATGAGAATGAAATTAAATTTTTACATATTAGAGCTATTTATATTCTGCATTATCATGATTTTTATCGAAAAAATTAACCGTATACTTTGAGAGTTATAAGCTTTAAAAAAAAAAAAACAAATTTTTATTAAAAATAAGAGAACCACGATAGCTAGAAAACATTTTTTTTTAAATTTAGGTATTTTAATTCTCTTTTGAATGCTACCTATCCGATTAAAATATCTCGATCCTATCATTTAAAAACAGCGAAAATAAATTTTGAGAAAATCGAAAATTCGAAATAAAAGAAGTATCGGCCCAATCAAAAAATGGATTTTTGATCCACCATCACACAAAAAGGACGAAAAAAATGAGCCTTGTTTGGTTAAAATTGATCGTGTAGAAGCTGAGATCCAGGCGTATATACACACACACCCATACAGACATTTTTCAGAAACCATGTATTTTGATTCCTAACACCTCGGGGAACAATTAATATGTTTTTTGAACAACTCAAAAAATTACCATCACAAAGCTTCCTCTAGGAGGAAGCAAAAAAATTACGTAGTTATCAACATATCCCCATTTTTCATTATTCTTTCTCAATTTTGAAATTTCTATAATATTACGCATCTTGGGAGGACAAGAGAAGTCTAGAGCTGCTCAGGGGTGCTCACGCAGGGGTGGTCGTCCAATCTCCCATACATACTATAATGTTCTGACAACTTATTTTAATGATTTGTTTACACCTTCCAATATGAAAACTGATATAACAGAGAAAAGTGTTCTTAACATAATGAAAAAATAATAAGTGGTTCCCTTTAACCCCTTTTCATGACTATCTAATTGAAGAAACAAACGCTCTTTTACGCTCTTTTATCTTTCAAAGATGAGTAATGCGAAAAGTCTGAACAAAATGTAGTGTATGAAATGTATCTGTAATTTCTACGTGGATATAGCACAGGATAATTGAAAAATACTTTAATATAAGTTTTTACGTGGATATGGCACAGACAGTTAATTACGCGAATCTAACATTTTATCTGTATATAAGCCCGCCGTAGATGCCTGTAAGGCCGCTATACGTGTCTGTAATTTTTATGTGGATATAACACAGCCAGGCTAAAAATTAGGTGAATCTTAAATTTGTTACACTCTGCTGGGGATCAGGGCAGAGGTGCGCGGATAAATAAATGAAGTAACAGTTTCTCTTAACCAAAGTAATAAAGGTTTATTCAATTTAACTTAACTGTAAGTATACACAATGGGGCGCCAGGTGCATGCGTCACTTGCACCGATACGAATTAATCGCCGGCTAGCGTCAGCCGGGAGCAATGCAAAAAACCCTAACTCTCCTATACTATCACTACAGGTCGAGCTGCAGCATCGACGCGGATTCAATATCATTCGCGACTCCCAACACGAACGCGCACACACACGCACAGAAGGAACTTCAGTCAACCCGGCTGCGGCACACACACTCTCCCTCTCTTAATCTCTCTCTCTCTCTCTCTCTCTCTCTCTCTCTCTCTCTCTCTCTCTCTCTCGATGGACGCACCGATCACCAGCAGCTAGAACCATGAGTGAGCCGAACGTGGTGGCTCATCTCCGGTCAACAAAACACACACGCGGAGCAGCGGGATCGAGCACACTTGCGTACGCGGCACGGCGGTAGGCGACAGAATGGATGCCGGCCGGGACTCTGTGCACTGCTCCGGTGTGCCGTAGTTCGCCGATCAGCCGCCTTCTTCACTGCGGCGCAAGCGAGCAGTCCGTATACTGCCGATGCTCGCACGCGCCGACCGTCGCACAGTGGGCTAGAACGTCGAAAAAGTGATATAAATCTCGGCTTCACACAAATTTTGAATAAAAAACAT
>JAPYZO010005610.1:52-10131 GCA_030522905.1 Torymus flavipes | reverse complement strand
TATTAGTTTACTAAATTAATGTACTGGTTATAAAACGTGGGTAATTTCAATACATAATTTTATCATTTATATAATTTTATTCAAGTTTTATAAAAAAAAATAGACAGAAATCTTCGAACTACTCGAACCACCCCTAACGTGATTACTCGAGTAAATTTAGCATTATCATTATTCGCCGGATACGTGTGCCTTAAAAATACAGTCAATAAGTAATACAAAAAAATATTCAAGTAAATAAATTTTTTAATTTGACAATATTTTTTATTTAAATATCATGTTTTATAATTAATCATTACTATTAACATTTAACTATATATAATAAAATTTGATTAAAAAATACATGTTATCTTTTCTGTCAGGTGTAAGAGGGTTCTGGTAATTCTCGGTCTCTTCGAATAACTTATACGCTCGAAAAGATGCAATGAAGAATATATAGAGTTGAATGTGTACATAGTCTACTTGATAATACCATAATAGTATTTAAAAAAATACTTAATAAAGGAATCGAAGGACTTGGTTCATCTGGAGCAAAGGATGATTCGGCTGTTCGTGGGTCAGACGATCGGCGTAGTTGGTTTGAGCGGCGTCGTGTCTTCCTTTCGGTGTACTCTTATAGCATCGATCACTTCTTTAGTTGTTCTAGCCTCCATCTTCCTCGTTTTAATAATCTTCTTGGTTTCTTTCATTAGCCATGCTGTAGCTAGGAGCTTTTGTATTAAAACGGTTAATCGATGCTTCTCACTCTTCTTGATTGATTCCCAGTGTGTCTTCGAACTTTGAGCCCTGTACCGTCAGTGTATTCTGCGCGCAGACCAGCCATTGCGGAATTCTCTGTACCTCGTCCAGTGCTGATGTTGTGCGCGGCTTCACTTCGCACACATTGAGTCTCGAGGCACTCACCCGTAACAATTTGCAAAAAATTCGATAAAGCACTATACCTATCTTTAATCGATGTTTATATTATTAATCATACCTTTTTGAATTGATTAATATGCGCTTGATTAGCTATGACGTTTTTATTCAGTGTAAGATTTCTGAATCATACTTGATAATAATTCTATATTGCTATATACTATTCCCTTCAATTATAAGAAATACATAAATTACTTTAAGAAAACCTTTGGACGTGATGAATTAAGCACATAAACTGATCGTAATGTTCTGGGTTTTTCTAATAGTTATATCACTTTAGCAAATGGTAGATTTTGGTCCTAGGGCGTAAAGTTGCATTTTACGGCCGTGGAGCGAACATTATTTTTCGTCATAAATGTCCGTAGACTATTACGTACGTTTACTTTACGGATACGAACTCGTAAAATATAACTTTACGGCCTCAAAACATGCCATAAAGTCGTACTTTACAAAAAAATAATTTATTTTTATTATTAATAGAAATATGTTTGTCTTTCAAAGTATTTCATTAATATCAATGAGGCAATATATTGAGATTTTTCATAAAATATATTTTAAGTAACGAACCCGTTAATAGATGTTGATATCATTAAGTTCCATGTATAATACTGTACTAAAATTGTTTAAACTTATAAATAAATTATTACTTGAATATATTTATGTTGAATCCAAAGAGTATGGCGTGTGATAACAATCCTTATAAATTATTCGACAAACCTTGTTACGACTCTCACTTCCTCTAAATGATGAAGTTTGGCCATCTTCCCGGCACAATCGGCAACGTAAAATTACATTACCGCGCACCATAGTCCGAAGACCTCACTAAATCATTCAATCATTTCTTCACTTAAACTCTAGCACCTTCTGTCTAGTAACTTTTTTAGCACCGTATTATACAAAAGTTAATTAATACAAGAAAGTCTGTTATAAATATAATAAATAGCGTCCTGATAGTACACGAATTAATTATATCACAATGCCGCGCCACTTGTACAATGTTTTTATATTAAAATCCCCTTTTTACAGAGACAAATTTCTTTGAGTTCTCATCACTGGATGCCGGGTCGTCTTCTATGCATGGTGGTTGTGCAATGTTAAAGTATATGTTGCCAATAATACTCGCCGATACGTGATTGACGCTCTTCAGACAGTCGTAGAAGGTCTGATCGCATGTGCAATGGGATCTGTGGAGAAAAAGCCAGTCAGTGAAGAACGACAGTAAATAATAATTACATTCATGCTTATTAAATGCGATTGTTCGAGTATTTACTTGCTGAAGAATGAGTTGTTGCTGAGATTATATCTAGTCTTGTAGGCTCGAATTTTAACTGGACATAGATCATGAGCTCGGCAGCATCTGTTAAAATTTTTAAACATTATTATAATTATGATAAAATGCATATCAAGTTTTGAATAATAATTTGAAATAATAATACTGACTACCGAATTATAAATAAATTGTATTGAAATTTTATTATTTTACTGACGTCATTTATGTTTGAGTAACATACTTATTTCTTTTATAAGATAAGTATAGTATTAAGTGAAATGAATTTATTACACTGAGATTTATTGATGCAAAGATAAAAAAAAAAGTTAAAATAAACAAGAATAAAACACGTAAAAATTTCTATATTTATATTATGGATTTTGCGTAAATAGCAAAACGTAACACAAAACTTATGTACATAATACTATTACTGATATCAATGATTATACCTGTCGATTCTCGACCTCGCACCTAAGTCATGATAACTCCTTGCTATGTCACCAGTGCCGCACCACTTGGTTCCTAAATATAAGAATTGTTTGCTTTAAAGTTTTTTAAAGAGTTTTTACTACCGTTAATTATAAAACAATAGTTAATTATTACCTGGGATAATTCCTGCCAGTAATGGATTACCGCCATTGGATTTTTCCGTACTCACATTGGAAATTGATAAAGAACGTCCGGGATGATCGTCCAGTTTATCGCATTTATCCATTAGTTTGGTTATAACGTTAAATGATGTTCGATGTGTTTTGTATGTTGAAGACAAATTTTTTAGGACTTCTTCTGCCTCACTAGGTTCGCTGTAACGATACAAATATTATTTGGAATGTTAATCAGCATTGTACACAATTAAAAATCGCAATATCAAATGACCACTATCTATCAAAACCATTCTATTCAAATTAACAAAATGACAATTACACGTAAGCTAGGATAACCGGAGGATTATCATTATCAATGCATTATTTTTTGTTGATACCAAATTGTAATACCAGTTTATTAATTAAAAAAAAAGTACTTTGAAATGTCAATTCGTTAAAAAATCGGTATCATTTATGGTTCCCTTTAATAAAGTGAATGATAGTATGGGGTATAAGACATTTTCTGTCACATGAGACTAGCATTGTTTAATAGATGTTCTCATCAATCAAATTAAATTAAAACGTGGAATTTAAGTTGACAAAAGCGTGTTTTTTTCATTTCAACTTTTAAAAGTAAAATCTAGTAGTAACAGAAATTACATATTTTGAAAAATTCTTATCGCAAACATTTTATTTAAGAATACAAATAAAGAGAATTTGCATTGAAATAAGCGCAAAAGTAAAAAAACACTATTTTGTCGCAGCCTTACTCAACTGTTCGTTGCACCTGCTAGAAAAAAGAGCGATAAACTGCATTCTTAAAAGTTGTCCCTCTTTGTTAAATGTTTTTCCGCACTATCTGACTTAATAGTAAAGAATTTCTGCCTACGTTGTATCATACGGTTCAATGAATACTAATTAAATATCTACATGACTCGAATGGTTAACGAAAGACAAATACGGTATACTTAGGCTTCAAAGTGTAACTGCAATGTTTTTTTATGTTTAGATCTTATTTTCAATCAAATGATTCGACTAAAGCAGGTGTTAAGCTAAGAAAGAAGTGAGAGTCAATTCGCTTATATTTATAGTTCAAATTCCACAGTATATTGTTATAATGTACGAAATGAATAAAAGTTATTCCAATAAAGCAAATGAATGGAATTGAATGTGCGTTTTCTGGATAACACGACGCGTTGATGAACTAATACAGATCGACGACAGTGAAACCTGCAACGATCGGTTCAATGCAGCGCACGTGCGCGCGTACATTCAAACACAGCCGGAAATCACCGCTGCACATTAAAGCAAATATAGACGAGCTCGAAGAGACTTTCGCCTAAAACGAAAGTAAGACTTTTACAGGTGCGGCATGTACTCACTAGACTTCGACGAGCTCGCAGTGGAGCAGCTTCCTATCGTCGTTGAAGTCGATCACGGCGACGATCTGCTCGTACCAGTAGACCGACCGTTTCTCGCCCGCTGTCTCGTTGAGCTCCGGCAACCACGGCAGACCCTTGTACAAGCTGCGTGTCAGCGTTTGTGGCACGAAGATCGGCTCCTGCGTGCTCCCGCCGCACAGGCCCAGCAACAGCAACAGACCCAAGTTGATCATCCTCATTGCTCACTTTTTATTTGAATAATCACTCGGCGCGCGCCGGTTTCTCTTTTTTGCCTTTCAAAATAGAGGAGCAGGTGGGATAATATATATAGAGAGAGCGCGTGCGTGCCTGCGTGCGATCCAGTCGGGCTCTCGAGACGCACTGATGTCAGTTGTTGTCCGCCGCGACAAAGCCGATATCGGACGCTAATTCGTGGGAGCTGCAGGGACAAAGACGAGAAAAACATGCATATGAGAAAGAGAGAATGAAACGCTCACTTTGTCTAATGACTTTTCTTTGATCTAATGCTCCGTCGAGCTGATAAAAAAGTTAGAGGAAGAGGATTTTGCCATTATCTGCAGTGTGTGGTGTTGTTTCGCAATGTTGTCTTGCACTGCTACATTTCAACGATGCGAGATCCTTGTAATTTTTAAAGTCATAACTGTATACATATATTAATTGTATATTAATTAGCTATATATTAACTACATTAATGAGTAGGTTTTCCAACAGATAACCGGGTTTAAAACTTTTATTTAAATAAAAAATAGTATCACGTTTAAAATTATTTTATAAATTTCGTATTTCCAAAACGAGAGTTCAAAAGAATTGAAGAAAATATAATTATTGCGATAATTTTGATTACTATTTTATCTTATACGTTGTCAGGGTATGCAGTGGCAGAATTTGTTGTATGTGGGGAGGATAATTATATATCATCAAGCCTTAATCACGCACGGAATTACTTGGCACGAAATCACCGTAAGATTTCAAATAAACCGAAAACTTTTCCTGATCTGATTTTGCATGAAAAACCCAGTTGTTAAAGACATTATGCGAATTAAGTGTTAATTATTTGAATGCTTCTAAGAAGAAGACATAAAATGTGAATTTTTTCGCCTTATACATTCTTGTATTTTACAATTGAAAACATTCTTATGAAAGTAGTATAACCATTCCAATTTCAGGTCAACCTTGAAGAAGTGAATTGTAATTTCTATGAAACGTTTAAGTGTTTAACATAATTGTACGAATAAGAATTAAAGTTATATTACTTTAAAAAATAATAAAAAAAGAAAGTTTTTTAAACTCGCGGTTTGAAGTAGTAAAAAATAGCGTTTTTAACGAAATTGAAAAAAAAAATTGTACTACATTTACGAATGTGTTTACAAAGTTATATAATTTATACAATAATACTAATATACAAAAGAATGAAGTTGATTTATTGCTGAGGAATATGAATTTTTGTTTGCAAAATAACATAGTAAATCGTTTGAATATAATAAAATGTTTTTTTTGCTTCACGAATTTTTTTAAATTTTGTTCTTATATGCAAAATTATAATTTATCAAACCCAAAATTTAGCTGTGGTGAATTCTAAAGATTTGCATATTGTGCAATGGCTTATAATAAAAAAGCCTTTGCAATACTTATAAATCATTAAATACATCAGTCACTCGGTTATATTTGGGCACTCAGATATTTACATATTATCTGCATCTCTTACAAATCCCGCTGTTTTTACGCGTATCCACGGCTACAACCGAAGCGTTAAAGGCCTTATTCCACTTTTTCCGGGATAGAATGACATGTCTTTTCCCATGACATCAGCATATCTTACCCACCTCAAAATCCGGATTTTCAAGCTTGTTGCAATAAACAAAGAAAAAGATTTGCAGGATACAGGTATGTCAGTTATCGGCTGTATAGTATAGACCGAAGGTATTGGGAAATTCAGAATGTTCAGCGTCAGTTTCAGGTTGATTATTTTTTAGTTATAATGATGAATGTTTTGTTATCAAGAAAATCATACACGTATAATATTAATTTGCGCGAAATTTGATTGTTACCGCAGTCTGGCTTTTATTTTGAGTAAAAATATTTTTCATTTTCACTTGCGATTAAGCAACATATTACGAGACAGTAATCGACACTGCTCCCAAAGCGTACAGATTGTGCCTTCAAATTGAAGTGACAAAAAAATACGACGCTTTACAAAAATTACCGAGAGAAAAGAAGAGTTCTGCATGTATATAAATGCAGTTTAATGAAGACACCGAGGCAGTAGCTTTCTTCGCACGAGCAACCTTGCAGCATCCACTGTTCCCAAAACCTAGCCTAGTTCCCAGCCAAGCCCTTTCCCAGGAGCTCTATCACAAACCAACACACACAAAGCACAGTTAGGTCCACGGGTCCAATTAACAGGCGCGGGACGACTCGTTAGAATCTCCACGAGCGAGCGCGCACTCACCTTGTTACAGCCACTACTACTGATGGCGAGTCTCTCGCATTGATAGGCAGCAGGATCCCGCAGCAGCCGCTTTCCAGGAGCTTTCCCATTTCGCGCGCGCACGCGCCTGCGCGACCTTTCTACACGCCGATGCCCTGGGCGCGCTCCTCGTCACGGGTGAAATCGCTCGGTTGACTGCGAGGCGCTAGTAGATCTCACTTTTTTACCCCCTACTTATATATATTGCGTATACCTCTTTTTGTACATATATATGTTGGGTTTCTAAACGTCCAAAGTGAATTGAAGAAACCCTCGTATAACGCTATAATCTTTTCTTACTTGCTCTGTTTTTGAAGATTTCGTCAATATAACGTTTATAGATGCTTTGTCATGTCACCGATAAAATTTATCAGAATGTTTCCAAAACGTGAAGGATAACTTATTCTTCTAATTTATTCGAAAAACACTCGCAATCTCTTGCCACTTTTATATGAAATTTAAATGAGAAAATTGCACAAGACACACACGTACACACACACTGCGCGAATCTCGAGCGAATCGACGCACGATTCTCGCCGTCGTATAGCGATACAGCACGCAAAATCCTTGCGGTCACACGGAGGGAGCAAGCGCAAGGCGCGAACTGACCGCGCGCGCACGTCGAGTAAAAGAGCGGCCGGCAAGTAAAGCCGCGCGAGGCGGGCGACGACTTCTATATAATAACGCTTGCCTTTCGTTCTCCTTCCCGCCCAGCGGCGAACTACACGAATGTTCAGTCTTGTAAACGCGTGTGTAAGTGCGCGCTTTGTCCGCTTTCGAGCCTTTCGCCTCCCCCACCTGGTGTGCGTAATATAGGTATGTAGTAGGTACATACACGCGGATTCGGCGATGCGGAGGTGTGCGCCAGCGGATGCGGGAGAAGATTCGCGTGCGCGACATGCTCCGCGCGTTACAACTGTTGCACTCACGCGAGAGCTGTGTATGTGCGGTCTTGCTGTTGCGTTATTCGTCGCGCTGATTTATATTACGTGCGCTAGAAAATTTTTCAATTCGCGTTATGTAGTTCGCGGTGTTTATAAGTTGTAACGTATTATGGTGTGTAACATGGCATTTAATTGAAGTGCGTAGAGGCAATAGTTTTGAGTATAATTCCTTCTCTTTCATAAATTTCGGAAGACTATCTAGATTTTCTCATAACTAGGTCAGTGCGCGAAATTAATTTTTTTAGATGCTAGAATTACGGTAAAGGCGATTGTGCAATGAATGTTGCCATTGAAAGTAAAATTCTTTAATTTACTATAAGTGTTTGGCTATAAAACTCAAATTATAATGCAGTTTTGGAAAAATGTGGACACCGTTAGTTAATTATGGTGCTTATATTATTTTCATATAACTATCATAAATTTTTTTTAAATAAAAGTTTGTAACCACTTTTGTTTTGTCTAATTATTGCTGGAAATTAATATAGTAAAGATTTTTTAAACAGTTTACAGTTTAATAATTGTAAAGTAACATATTAAGAGGAAAAATGCTATCTTATTATCTTGTGTACGGCAATCGTGATTTCGGTTCATTATGAACTACAAAACTCAAATAGATAAACAAATCATTAAATGGAAATGTCGTTATTGTTTTCTTATATAATCATAGTTTTTTAGACATCAAATAATCACCCAATCATTATGATGTGAAATAATAATGCTGACTTTTGCATGACGATCCCATAATTATTTCGAGAAGGCAATTACCTAAAAGAAATCACAAAATAATATACTTTACGAAATACAATTTTCTTTTGTGTAAATTAATATTATACAATCAAAAAGGTAATATGCTCTAGTTTTAATTTTTCAGACTTGAATTTACTTAATTATTAATAATCATTAATTCATTTATAGGATTGAGCAAAACCAATCGAACCACTGATTGAACCAGATTAAAAAACTAAAGTACGTAATTATTGTATTGGATAATAAGCTTCCTTTTTATATATTACAAGACGATTGTTCCATACCAATAGAAAGTATTAATTCTAATGATATAATTTAAATGTATAGTTTATGTACATACTTTCAAGCCGATCTTTTAATATATGTAAGTGCATCCACATGCAGAAGTCTATTTAAATACAAAGATTTAAGTATGATAATATATTCTAAAGCCTATACGCATTAAATAATGACTGCGGCTTTAAAACAGTTTTGCAATTGACTTTCGCCTCGTCAAATCAACCGATCAAGCGACTATTTCACTGCATCCAAGCCTCGCTAAACTTAAACAGAGCTATTAAAAACCAAACACGCTTCTTAGGCCAAATTCAAGGCGCTATTATAAAGCCATTTCATAAAAAAGTCCGAAATTGCGTAAAAAGTTTCTCCTCTTCGCGTGCACACACGGCTGCAACGAGTTGCGCAATTATAACCGCTTCAAAAATTGCGAATCGATCGACGCGTACTCGCACGCGCGTTCAACTCGGCGATCAGCGCCTATATACAGCGGAGTTTCGTGTACCTACAAATTTCTCCATGTATATACGCCCGCGATTAGGAGACGCGCCGGCTATATAAACCGGAATATTTATTCCCACGTGATGCGCATGCGCGAGCGCAGAGAAAAGGAGAAAACGAATAAGAGGTCGAACCTACTTTTGTGCGCTCAAGCGCGAGAGAGAGAAAGACCGGGCCGAAGAAAGTGGGACGTTTGTCGCGCGACTCTCGGCATAATGCGGGCCACACGCGCTGGAGACGTCGCGAGCGGCGTGCGCGCACCACAGAACGAGCAAAAAGCGCCTAGACGCGCTAATTGGTAGTGTCGCACGTCGACAGGTATACGACCAATGGTGACCAATGGACGATTATTGTATATTGAAATTGTCTGCGAGTATATTTTAAAAAATTTTTTCATTCTTCTTTTTACAGTGGTTGCGTAAATAACAATAAAAATATGGGTATGGCTCGAAAAGTTACACCATCGCTTATAGCACTAATCTTGCTTGTAAATCTTGCCGTAGAAAAAAAAAAATTAATAATAATCCATAAAAAAATTGAGATCAAGTCGCTGGTCAATTTTCATCATGCGTGGTCGTCCAAAGCTTCAGGTCGAGTGATTTGACTTGGTAGTCGGTGATGCAGTCACGTTGCCGGCCACGCTGTTTCCGCTGCTGTTACTGCCGCCGTTGGATTTGCCGTAGGGGAACAGCACCTGAGTCGGCGGCGAGTTCGGGCTAGACAATCGGTTGGTGCTCAGCGTCAGGCTCACCGGCATCGCGTTCAGGAGCTGCAGACGCACTGGGCACTGGCGGTAGCCTTGAAATATGAAGGGCGAAAAACGCCGTTAGAGATTTCCCTGGCTTTGACACGAATTTTTTACATTGCGGGAAACTATCAAGACGAGCGTTTCAATTGTACATGACGCTTTTATAATTATTTTGTCCAATAAGTTTGAGGATTTAGATCAAAGTAATATGTCAATGTCACGCCGTT
>JAPYZO010005608.1:0-12705 GCA_030522905.1 Torymus flavipes | reverse complement strand
GTATTTATATTCGAAACCATTTTGAATGAGATACGCTTTTCATATAATATTTCGTGGCTGGTGTGCAATTTCATCCCATTCATATTATTCAACAATTGCAAAAAATGGCCTTAACTTGAACTGAAAAAAAATTTACACGTATATACCCTTTACTATTTCGTTAAGTTACCTAGCAACGTTTTATGAACAAAGGCCTCAAAGCCATCATCCTACCCTATTATATTCCTCGCCTACTTTTCGGATATTCGACGCTCGTCAAAGGAAAGCAGCGCATACGAGAATTTGCGATCTGGCGCGTAGGAGGAACTCCGATAAAATCATTTTGGATGCCTGAAAGTCTTCGAGACTCGAACAGTACGGAAAACAATGTGACCAAATAACATGAATATATTAGAGAATTGCTGTACTTATTATAGAAAGAAAAAAGAGTAAAAATAGAAAACACAAAATTGAAAAAATAAAAAAGTTACAGTATATCTATATTATCCATGGTGCAAATAATAATAATTCTACCCATATATTATAAAAACGTAATATAATATTTATTTTATAAACCGAATTAATCGATGGAATGATTTTTTTATGATATAATTGATAGTATAATTATATATACTTTATATAGATACTTCTTCTTTAGAAAAATACACATAAATGATGATATTGAGCACGAGTGCATGGCTCACGAGTTATTGTTGCACATAGTACTTTTTTTAATGAGTGCAGGAATAGGACCTTTTTTCATGAAAGGTAGATGGGGGATCGTGCATATCGAGTCGTCATAACCGGAGATTAAGTTCCCTTCTTCCCGTCGTAGCAGGTAATAGTACTTTTCCTCCCGCTGCTCACTAAACGCTCAAAATACTCGATTTTCCATGTACCTTTTCTATGTAGGAAGAGACACTTTTACAAAAAAAATTTACTTTTAAGAAATGTTTTCTATGAAAACATGTATAAATACTGATGATAAAATGAAAAAGTAAATTTATTGTCATCTCCCACGGAGATAACTATTTTTGAAATTGTTACTTTGAAAATAACAAGAAAAAAAGTAAAGTCCGCAAATAATTCTGAATTTATATCAAATATACGAAAGAACACACTATTTTTCATTTTATCGCATTGTAAAGATAAGTTGTTTATCGCAATTCTTATCGTGAACACTTACATAATATAAGCATATTTTTAATCTGAATTCTGGAAGTAGAGTTATCTATTTTTAATTCTAAAATACTTGATCATTAGTGGTATTGCACGTAATTACTTTGAAAGAATTTGTATTTAATTGAGATTAAAATCAATAAACTGTTATACTCGTAATGTTATTTGTTAAAGCAGTTTTTATCAACAGCTCGTCATCATGAAAGCGGCTGATAAAGTAGATCTCGCATGAGGATACGAAGATAGTTATCACAAATGAATAAGGCAGCGTTCGAGTTCAAAAATCATCACAAATGAAAATTCATAGCAATCTTTAAAAAATCCGTAAAATCCAGTATTTTATATTATAAAAAGCTCTATTTGAAGAACCTTATTTCATTAATAATAAGACAATTCTTTTTTCAAATATCGATTGCAAACAATTTCCATTTAATAAATGTCAGAATTTCAAGATAGTTGAATAACAACAAAAAATATTATAAAATCGGACTTTTGTGTCTTAATTTATTTAGTGCTGTAGTATGTACAATATGGCTTATAAATAATATTCTAGTTTAATACTGTCATTAAAATTCCGTTATTTTCGCTTTGAACTTTCGTTGATTTTGTTCTGCTGCTATCCTTTTCTCTGAAGCTCTTAATTTTGTAATGTTTTTTTGTGCTTCATTATATTTTGCAACAATACTATTATATTGTACACTTCCTTGGTTAAATCGAGCCAAATTGGACTGGAGCTTGGAAGATTCTTTTTCTAACCTTGATATATCCTGTCCTATTTGATAATTTACTATATTTAAATTTTTACTTGACTCCTTTTTCAGTTCTTTGTGTGTTCTTGAACTGCTTGCCTCTGGTTCAGACTCTACAAGTGAAAATATATAAATATTTTTATTCATAACATTTTTTGATTTATTTTTATTTAATTCAAAATCTTGCTTATTTACTCACTTTTATCTCCAAAGGTTGAATTCATAAAATTAAATAGGTTATTTTTTTCTCTATTCTTTTCCCTTAAATACTCTTTTTGCCTTTGCTGCTCCAGTTTCTTTTTTTGTTTTTGCATTTTTCGTTCAACACTGAACAAATCTTCATCGCCACCAGCATTCTCTCTCAGTATCATACAATGATCTAATTTAATATATAATAAAATACAGTAAAATATTGAAATGAAAATGTATACAATAAAGAAAAAAGTTATTAACCTAATGATTTGCCAGCTGGTAATACAGTAGCTTCAACAGGATTTACTCTGCCATCTGCTCTTTTACCCAAACCTGTGCCGGTAACATAGCCCATTTGGGCCATAATTTTACTACCCATGCCACGAGTATGATCTTCCCAACTACCAAGACGTTGATTAGCATCAACAGACAATAGTGCTTTGTGCACTAGCTCTTCATTTTGGCAAGATTTCATTTCCTCTTCATAATCACTATCATCAGATGTATCCGACATTTCTAACCCATCATCATCTAATAACCAAAATAATAATATATAAATTTTATAATTTACAAAATATATTTTTTATGCAGTTAGCTATGTGAACCAAATTACCTAGAGGAAGTATATCACTTATACCAACATCAATGATATTTCCACTAGCTTCAAATTTGACTTGATATTCATCATCTTTATCCTCTGGAATTTTTAAAACAATAGACCTATGCCATATTTTATTTTTTTGTTTTGCTAGTACTCTACTTCCCTTTTTTATATTAGAAAAATCTGGTTCTCTAAAAACACATATATTAAAAGTCAGTAGTTTTATAAACCTTTTTTTTTTATAAATATGTATAATAAATGATTTATTACTTATATTCTTGTATGCTTGTGAATGGAATAACAGCTCCATGTGAAAAATGACACTGTTCCTCAGAAAACTTACATGATCCATCAAGAAAGTAAGGACATGGAAGCATTTCTTTATGTGTTGGATTGATAAATAGTACTTTTACCTGTATAATATTTCTATCAATGATTAAACTGTAAAAGCTAATAATTAATGAATGTTCAATTCTTACCATTATATCATTTAAACTCGAGAGTTCATCATTATTTTTATAAATAGAACAAATCATAGCATTATGATATCCAGTGCCACCCCAACTGCTACCATGTGGAGCTCGACATTTGGTTCCTTCAAGAGCCTTTAATTCCTCCTACAGTATAAAACTGTCGTATAATTATGCTTTTATAAATAGTATCATATATCATTATACTGACTTCTAAATTACTCGACGATTGATTAACAGATTCTGAACTTTCATTGCTTTCTGGCTCTTCCAATTTTGCCAATTCAGCCTTAAATGAAAATAATGTTTCGATTAGTTTTTATCTTAATCAGCTTTAAAGTACTTAAGTACTTAAATGCATACCTTGAATAAATCATATTGATCATCAATAGTATTTGTAGGCTTTTCTGAAATAGTCGATTCAGAAGTTGTTTCTTGGGACTCTGCTAAACTTTCCTTTGTAAGTTGAATTAATTCCTCAATATCAGACTGCAAACTCAGCAGTCCGTCTCTTTCAGAACCATTGGCATTTGCTAACGCTTGTTGTACTTGCAAAAGCTAGCATTAAAAAAAATCGTATTACATATCTTCTAAATATTTATACCTATGTTTCTAGTTAAGATTATAATGTTTACAATAAAAAATATTTACCTGCTCCTCATACTGGCTAACAGTTTCTTTTAAACTGTCTATATCTCCCATATTTCAGTTTTTAGTTCTGTAATCTGTATCAGTAATAAAGTCTCATTTAACAAAAAGATTATTTCCCAAAAGCGAAAGGCAAAATGGAATGCAGCAAAATACGTATACTCATAACTCATTACTCGTATACACCATGATATTGGACATTGGTATACACATAATATACATATAGCATCGCGCGTAGTATAGTAAAAGATATTAATGTACCTTTAGATGTCATCTACTAATCTACTAACTTATCTGTGAAAAATAATTTATCTCGCACATTTATTCACATAGCTTTATCTACAGATAACTCCCACTCCGGTCGCCGGCGGTGCGATCAGCGGCGCGGCGCTCGAGTCCCCCAAGTGCCCGAATAAGCCGTTCGAATTCGTCCATTTTCTTCGTTGGCGTCACCATGGTAAGACCTATTCTTTAATCCGGTCGTCTTCTTAACATCTTTACAACAATTAATTCACAATTTCCTTAACAACATCTTCAATGATTCCTTTCAAATACCAGTAATATATTTATTAATAATTATCAGTAATTTCGCGTTTATTCCCTTATGAATTTTGCAACATATCGCGGTACAACTTGTGAACTTTTAATCGACTTCTACTATTTAAGTTTATTCATTCATTAAACATTTTATTAAATTATTATTAAACACTCATTTTTATCCAAGAAGCAAAACATATTTTTCATTTTTTACTAAATTTTTTTTATCAATCTTACGCATAACCTGCAAACTTTTTGATTCCACATGTACTCCAATTTCCCTCCCACTTTCCCACAACTATTCTATACACTAAATGATGATTTAGATTTTCAATGTTTATGGTTTTTAACTGAAAAATACCATGTAGATATTATTCTAGGGCGGTCTGATCCCACTATTAACCTCAAATCTTAGCCACGTGTGTCCATGAACCGATAACTCAACATGTTTTTTCACTTATCATTTACAGTCGCACAGAAAGTTCAGTGCGCCACGTCACGGTTCTATGGGGTTCTACCCCAAGAAGCGGTCGCAGCGTCATCGTGGTAAGGTAAAGGCCTTCCCCAAGGACGACCCGACCAAGCCCGTCCACCTTACCGCCTTCATCGGCTACAAGGCCGGTATGACCCACGTCGTGCGCGAGGCCGATCGTCCTGGCTCAAGTAAGTAACGACAAAAATCGTCTACTTTTCTTATTCTTATTGTTTTTATATTGAATTTGAAAGTATATGCGAAAAAAATGTACGTTTACCACGTGGAACGATAATAACGGTTATCGCGTTTATTAGTCATTTTGATAATAAACGTCGTTTAAAGCTTAATTAAAGATAAATAATTCCTAGTGAACGTGCTATATAAATTGAATAAAACAACTGAGGATTTTAGGTAAACTGATAGTGAGTGTTATCAGACTAAAGTTGTGTATATTTTCAAATTCTTTATATTATTCGATGCTTTTATTGGTCCACTGGATGAGTGCAGCAATGCATTCTCTTGTGGGCTAATAGCAGCTTGGAGCTGTTTGATCCCGTGCAGTATGTTCCTAGCTGCGGCATCGTAAAAAATCTTTGCCCCCTACTTCTGTAGGAGTGTGCGGAGGTCCGGTATATTCCATAAACCTGATGTAGCCCATGGGGCCAAGACAGAGGGATAAACCATACTGGGCACAGTCCATTTCCATAAATACTTTAAATGATTCATTTTGTATTGCAAAAATTTATAATTTCGTTATTTTATCACAGAGGTGAACAAGAAGGAAATCGTCGAAGCTGTGACGATCCTTGAAACCCCACCAATGATCGTTGTTGGAGTTGTTGGTTACATTGAAACTCCACATGGTCTCCGTGCTCTGACCACTGTCTGGGCTGAGCATCTGTCGGAAGATTGCCGCAGGCGATTCTACAAGAACTGGTAAGATTCTAAACTATTGATATGATTATTGATATAATTATTTCCTTTTTGATTCAATGATGATATCAAAATTCGAGAATTTATTAAACTTGTCCCTTTAAAGCTCTCCGCTCGTAAGATGAGAGAATTTGAAATGTTGGTATTGGCCACTTGAGATTTAACTCAACTAGGCTAGTCTAACGATTGTGTTTGATCTCCGCTCATTTATGATGAGATCAGCACATTTCAGTTAGGGACACGCCTGCATAGAAAGGACATTTGCTTGTTCATAGGTACAAGAGCAAGAAGAAGGCCTTCACCAAGGCTTCCAAGAAGTGGCAAGATGACTTGGGACGTTCCTCCATTGAGAAGGACTTCAAGAAAATTGTCAAGTACTGCAAGGTTGTCCGTGTTATTGCCCACACTCAGGTAACTATAATAACTATTGATTAACTATTAAATTTTTTTTTTTATCAGTCGACTAAATTTAGAACACATTATTATAGATGAAACTGTTGAGGCAACGTCAAAAGAAGGCTCACATTATGGAAATCCAGGTCAATGGTGGAACCATTGATGAGAAAGTTAAATGGGCCAGAGAACACCTTGAGAAGTCCATCCCTGTTTCCAATGTCTTCTCTCCTGATGAGATGATTGATGTTATTGGTGTCACGAAAGGAAAAGGATACAAGGGTAAGATAAAACATTTTTAAAATCTTTAGGGTATTAGAAATTGAAGGCTTTTTTTAATGGAAAGTATTGTTTTTTTTTTTTTACTTTTACTATAAAAATTATTCTTTAATAATATACTATGATGAAAAACCATGATGTGCCTTATCAGACATTTGCTGTTGATAACATCATGCTGCCTTCCTACTGACATTTATTAACTTAGAAGATTATTATTTAACTTGATACATTCATTGCAGCAACTCTAAAGATATGAATTTTTTTTACAGGTGTCACGTCACGTTGGCACACCAAGAAACTGCCCCGTAAGACACACAAGGGTCTCAGGAAGGTTGCCTGTATTGGTGCATGGCATCCTAGCAGAGTGTCCTTCACTGTTGCCCGTGCTGGTCAGAAGGGTTACCACCACCGTACTGAAATGAACAAGAAGATTTACCGTATTGGACAAGAAATTCACACCAAGGACGGAAAGGTAATTTCATTCTTAGCCAACTTATGTAGCATACGCCTCAAAATAATTAGACTTGTATTTTATAACAAGTTTGACATTTTCCCTTTTACGAGGCCAGATCAATGGCTGTGTCATAGTTCACCATTGTGTCTATATGCACTTTGGAGATTCCCAATCAAGCTACATTCGCTTAAAAAATTTATTTATTTATAGTTTTATATGAAAAGGATGTACTAAGAAATGTTTCTTTATTTCCAGATCGTCAAGAACAACGCTTCCACTGAGTACGATTTGACTGAGAAGAGCATCACCCCCATGGGTGGCTTCCCCCACTATGGTGAGGTCAACAACGACTTCGTCATGCTCAAGGGTTGCTGCATGGGACCTAAGAAGCGTGTTATCACTCTGAGAAAGGTGTGGTACCACACTTATTTCAAATTCGTTTTTTTCAATCGATCAATTTTATATGATGAGACATCCTAGAGCCAAAAGGATTATGAATACCAATTGATCTTGAATGATAGGACTGATAATAATTAAAAAAAATGAAAAATATTTTCTGTTGTAAAATAAACAAGTATTCTAATGAATCTTCTTTATATTCCAGTCGCTCCTTGTTCACACCAAGCGTGCCGCTCTGGAGAAGATCAACCTCAAGTTCATCGACACAAGCTCCAAATTCGGTCATGGACGCTTCCAGACCGCCGCCGACAAGGCTTCGTTCATGGGCCAGCTGAAGAAAGACCGCATCCGCGAAGAACTCGCACAGGCCACAGCCGCTCAGGCCTCCACGGCCGCCGGTGCCGCGACCGCAGCTCAGTAATCTTCATACTATGTATGTTGATTGTTGATAAAAAAAAACGTTTTTAAACCTACTTGCAAACGACTTATTTTTTAAAGGAATTTTCCACCATTCCAAGTTTTCCTTTCTCTTATTGATTTTTTATATTTAAAGTTTGTTTACTTAATAATTTATATTAGATTTCCAATTATTCATTAAATTGACAACTTCAATTCATTGTTAAAAAAAAAAGATAAATTCAGATTTAAAAAAAATAATTGTTCTTTTTGATCAATATAAAAAAATTAAACGTATTTGGGAAAAATATGTTTTACTATCAAAAAAATAGAAATTGACTGATATCGAGATGCTGAAGAAGAAGAGTATCAACACTTCATGAAAAGGTTTGTATATTTTATTATTATATATATGCATTGTTATTATTAAAATATTATGATGAATTTTCACTATAAGCCAAAAGGATTATGAAAAAAACCATGATTCTAAATTTTAATCTGATGTTTAAACTAAATAGTAACAATGTACTTATCAATACTTGTACTAGCAAATTTTTATATAAAATATGTTTCCTGTTTCAGATATCCACCAGATGGCTGCCTGTACATAGATAGTTTATGATCAAAATTTAATTTATTGTAATATATTTGAGAGGAAGAAAATACAAAAAGTATTTGCTAAAATTTGTTTTAAAACTTCTTGATTTCCTTAACAAAAAATGCAACAGTAGATATCATTTATTAAAATAAATTTGAATCATCCGCGAGGAACTCGCTCAGGCCTCGGCGGGTGCTGCCACGGTCGCTCAGTAATCTTCATACCGATGTATGTTGATGATTAAAAAAAATCGTTATCAAAGCTGCTTGTAAATTAACATTTTTCTTTTAAATAATTTTTCATCATTCTAAGTTTTCTTTTCTCTTATTGATTTTTAATATTTAAAGTTTATTGACTTAATTATTTCTATTAGATTTTTCAATTACTCGTTAAATTAACAGCTTTAATTATACATTTAAAAACAAAAATGAATTCAGCTTTAAAAAATAAAAATAATTGTTCTTTTTGGCCAATATAAAAAAATTAAATGTATTTTAGAAAAATACGTTTTACTGTAAAAAAATTAGAAATCTGATCGACATTGAGATGCTGAAGAAGATTATCAACACTTCATGAAAAGGTTGGTATATTTTACTATTTTTATAGATATGCATTGTTATTATTACTTATAAAATATTATGATGAATAATCACTATAAGCCAAAAGGATTATGAAAAAAAAACCATGATTCTAAATTTTAATCTGATGTTTTAACTAAATATTAACAATGTATCAATACTTCTACTAGCAAATTTTTATATAAAAAATATGTTTCCTGTTTCAGATTTCAACCAGATGACAGCCTGTATATAGATGGAGAGCCCATTATCAATAATTCCGTTTCTAACAATTATAATTTAAAGAAAAAAAATGAAATTTTATTTGAGTAAAATACTATTTTTAATGCAGTCACATGTCGAGAAGCCAAACGCGTTTGTAAATCATTTTGCAGTAGTTTCAAATTATCTGAAATATTTTAAAATTATTATTGATCGATGTCTTTATTGATCTATTGGATGAGTGCAGCAATGCATTCTCTGATGGATTAATAGCAGTTCGGAGCCGTTTGATCTTGTGCGGTATGTTTCTAACTGCGGCGTCGTAAAACAAATTTTCCCCCTATTTCTGTAGGAGTGTGCGAAAGTCCGGTATATTCCATAAACCTGATGTAGCCCATGGGGCCAAGACAGAGGGATAAACCATACTGGGCACAGACTTTTTTCAGAAAAAAAATATGGAAATAATTATTAGTACTTAGTAAAAGTACTAAATGCTGTACCCATTATGTTGAATAATAAATTTATATACGAACAAAATTTGTAATTTTATTTATTTATCTTCGCAATCCTATGAAATATTCTTATAGAATTTTAATTTATCATCGAATAATTACTAAGAAATATAAATGCTGATTGAAATATGGAATTTAATTTTTTTAATTTCAATTTATCATTGAAAATTTTAATTTTATAAGTACTATAAATATTATCAAGAATTGTTGGATAGTATACAGAATAAGAGATTATAATTTATATGATGTAAAGAACAATTTTGTTTTAAAATAACGGATAATTCCATTTTTTTTTTGTTTTGTTTTTAAATATTAAAGTAACTGAATACACATATGTATTTAATACATTTTAATCATTTAAAATAATTTAATCGCTCCAGTAGATGGACGAATCATATGGCTTTATGGATTAAGTAAAGAAATTTTTAAAGTAAACTATACTCAATCTTCGAGAACTATCTAAAACTAAGTGAAAACACTTCTTTTATTGCGTGTAAGTATCTGTTAACAGTAAGTTGTATCATTAATTAAAAGATCGTCCATCTACTGGCATTTCGCCTGCTTTAACTGTTCATCTATTGGGCAGTTCACCCCATAAATTGTATGATTTGAAGTTATTATTTAAATGTTACCATGGTTCAAGAAAAGTTGATAATTTTATGATTTAAAAAACAAAAAATTTTCCAAGTACTTGTAACATCTAAAACTAAGAATCTGTACGAACATATAATTACGAAAGATGTATATATCAGAGTTATAGTATTCAATTACTTACGGATATTTCAGATTTGCTTTATCACCAATACTCCTCATCCGCTGCTCCCTCATATAATTATCAAAATCATTGTGAAAAACTTTAAATTGAATCCGAATAATATTGTACCAGTTCCAAAGTATTTATATATCATGTTGTAGAACTGATACCTTACAGTAAACGAAAAAGTTTTACGTAAAAAAATATTTTAATAATGGAAATAAATATTTATAATTCCGATTGCATAATCTCCATATACTTAAATAAACAAATTAATCAAAATTACAAATATTCAACATTCTGAGACACGTCTCTCAAAAATATTTTTCATCGAAAAATCAAATTCAACTCGAAGAGAATCCCAAAAACCAAAACAACAATAATATAATCGACTTAGCTGGAACAGCAACTCGGGGCTCTCTTTCTTCACTAATTGCCACGCAGATAGCAGCAGGAAACCCATCAAAGGAAAAAGTCTCTCCGCGCACACCCAAACTTCCACATCGCAGTGCAAAAAGTTCGTGACTTGCGTCTGAGTACATACGTTCATCTCCAAGCGCCTCGGTACCTATATATATACCAGCCCTTGGGGCGCGCGCTGTAGAGCCAGAGTGGACTCCTCGCGCGCCGCGTTATTATGCAAATTCGTATATATGCATGTATATACATACCCGCACAACGCCACTCGTCGAATTGAAATGTACGCGAGTTTAAAAGGAGACGGAGTAGAGTGAGAATTGTTTGCTACTGCTGCCCTTTAGCGCATGTGCGCAATTTGCAAGCAAACAGGCCATTAAGCTCGAGTCGTCGTCGTCGTCGCAGGCTAATGCCCGGGACGTGCTCGCTTCGCAGGCATGTTTAGGGGTGTTTTGCGCGAGTCAGCGGGCGAGATGGTGCCCCGCGGGGGTGCGCCGGAATATGCGAGAAATTTGGGAAAGGGTGTCTTCGTGCAGCGTGTGATGGCGAGAGAGGCGAAAATTTTCGGATGGTATGTGGGGGTTCGATGAAATGAAGAATTGTTGCCGTGTATAGGAGCATATGTTATGTTTGCTGCTAATTCGTATACGAGCGTTGAATAACGGCACGAGGCGCTCATTAGCCTTAAATAGCTCGAGCCAGTAAAATACTTTTTAAATTGTGGGCCTGGATTTTAAGACGCTTGTGGCAAAAGCTTGTTAATTCTGATGAGTTTTCGTTTTTTGCTAAAGCTTGTGAATTATAGCTTTAACTAAATCTTGACGGAATTAATATTGAAATATTAATATATTATATACGAGGCGATTCACATAATGTTTTAAGTTTTTCTTTTATGCCTATTTGTATTTCATTAAAGTAATTTTAAAGGTGAACATTTTTTAAATCTATTTTATTAGCCTCGTGTGACATTTAGACAATTAATAATGGACCAGCTGAAAAACATTTAATGAAAAGAATTAAATAAGAATCAACCAAACAGCTGGTTTGGAGTCTAAATGTTGAGAACAACTTTTGCAATTTAATTAATGATTAATTAAGATTTACACTTAGAATTGATTGTAAGTTGGATGGAATCGATATCGATCCTTTCCAATCCATCATTCTCTTAACAGAGAGATAACTGAAAAAATATACAAAGATTCGGCGTTTTTTATAAGAAATTGTTGAAATTTTTTTGAAACGCATCTCCTGTCGCTCGTTTTTTGTTCTTCTTTGAGCAATAAAATATACAAGAAAAACATTTAATTATTATATGAAAGATTCTAATATCCCATACGAAAAAAACACTCAGTGTGCCCGAAATTACTCCCAATTGAGTGTAATTTCGGACAATATACAGTAATCCCTACTAAAAAAGCTCAGCCTGCAATTATCAGCTGATAATCAGTTGAAAATCATGCCAAAACGCCACCTGATTTTCACTTGATTATCGTCTGATTATCAGCTGATAATCGGCTGAGCTTTTTCAGTAGGGATATTAGTGGATTAGATTGGGTGTAAACACTCAATATTTGTAAGGGATTTTTTTCGTTAGGAATGTAGCATAGTTTTGTTCAACAATAATTATATTTTTTAGAAATGTTGAAATGAAGCCTTTATTTTAACGATGAATTATTTATACAAGAAGATTAAAGTTATGAAAAAAGTGAAATCACGAAAATTTTTCATTTGATTTTATCAAAAGGAGAGAACGTTACTTCCCTCTAAAGGAAAACCTTCTCAAATAGGAAAAAGAGACAAATCTTAAAACGTATGATATTCCAACCATGTATAATTTTGTGAAATAATGCAAGACTCCTCCAACCTGAATGATTTATCTTTGAAGAAAATACCTCTTTTCATAATTTTTAAATATATCGCTAATGCTGGATTGAAAGCTGTGTCAGTAAGTCTTTTTTAAT
>JAPYZO010005607.1:0-10080 GCA_030522905.1 Torymus flavipes | reverse complement strand
GGACTTTTCTTGAGCAGGCGCGCTTAAAACTTCCCCTTTCCCTCTATATTTGTTTTCTCTCTCGCGCCTATACGTTTAAGCGGGGCCGGTAAGAGCGTTAACGGGCAACAGGTCCGTAACGTGCTGCCCTCGCTTCGCAGCGGCACCTCCGCGACCGAGGCCCGCTGTCTACGCGTGGTCAGCACGCTGAGGTCATTGCATACCTCCCCCATCGGGCTTTGCTAGAGGGTGTTGTATTTCGTACGAATTCCAGAGGAAACAGCACTCGCGTCTATAGCCTTGAAGTAAAAATGTAGCGGGCTAGCGCTCTTTCCTCTGAAAATCTCGCGTTTATAAGGAATAATTATTTTAAATTATTTCGTAACGTAACAACACCCCCTTCTTGAGAGCGTGCCGTCCTCGGCAAGAGAGCCTATCTAACTTAAATGTTAAAGTAGTTGCGTTGTTGCGGCTGTGAGCTCTTGGAGTTTTCTTTCCTCTGGGGTGAGAAGTTCCTGCATCGAGGTCCTTATATCGTGGGAAAAGAGGGAGGGATCAAAAGGGGTATAAAGGTTAATACTAAAAAGGTATGGAAGACAAGTCCTTGTTGCAAAAATTTAGTTTATTCATGATTTACTCAGTCCTTGAAGATAAGGTTAGCTTCCATTAAGTCCGCTAAGGCGGAGGGTGTCGTAGACTGCGGCTGGAGGTCCTTTTCTTCAGCACAGGGATCGATCTTCAAAAATCTCTCTAATGCCAGAGTTGGATCATATGGCTTGGGGGTTTGATAAGCCCATTCAGTTATGCTGCATCGGGAGAGGTGTTCCTTCCATTCGTCGCGATGGACACTCCGCCCACAGAAACGATGCAGCATCCATTCTTGATTTTTTCGCTGCAGGTGGGGGTAATTTCTTGGCTTATTAAGGAACTTTGAGTATCGAGGATATGCAGGTAGGGTTCTTCGTTCGCGGCGTCGGAGACATTTACGAAGGACAACCAGAAGGACTATCACAGTAACAATCAAAACTTGCAAAGTGATTCCACTATATACTAGAGTTTGGGTAAATGCCGTCGACCGCTGGTGTTGTCCAATCTCGTGCATACGTGACATTATTGTATGTAGAGATTCTTTCCTCTGTCCCCAAGGGTGCTTTTGGGTTAAAGTTGACTGATCAAAAACCTCGTTTGCGTTGCTGTTGAGGGAAGGAGTAGAATTGAGGGTCTTAAATTCATGGTATAGGTCCCGAATATCTAGCGAGAGGTCCGGGTTATAGATGTATTGGGTATTAGATGTTCTACTACAACTTGGCGTTAGTATAACCTGCGTTGTTCGAGCAGTACACCCCTCGGCAAGTCGTAAAATCCCCACTCCCGTGAGGGTGGCGATTTGATAGATTTCTCCTGAGCAGGAAATTCTGAGGGTTTCACTTGCGGTGGTTGAATATAGCCAAGTTCCATTAGTCTTTAGGTATACCCATTGAGTAGACGGGTCCGACCTCATGATGACTGTACAAAGGGAGAGGGCATTTTTGCTGGGGTTTACCAACATTTCAATTCCGCATTCTTTCTGGGATGCCGTGTTGAAAATAATGCCTCGAGGCGAGCAGATGTATCCGTAATGGGTGTCTAGACACCCATGAAGTTGTTGTTGGGTAAGTTTGAAATATTTCTGCTAATCGTTACTTACTGCAACATGCTCGTATTCCGAGACAACATGAGCCGTCGGTCGGAGGCCTTGCAGGGTCGCCTTTTGAGGGATAGCGACAGAGTGTAATTGATATAAATCATAGGCTGCTCTTTCGACTAAAGGCAGTGTTAGACTTGCGATTATTCGACCAGAATGATAAGTGGCGTCTATAGTGGCTATTTTAGCAATCTCTTCTGCTCTTGCATGGTGTAAGGGGATGGAGAGATCTACATCATTCTCCGACTGGCGTACATCGTTGATGACCTTTTGGACAATGTGGTGCTGCAACAACTTCGGGTGTACCATACGATTGCATAGGTCGTTAATGATCTTCAGCAGCTCTCGATGACTGTACACTAGATGATCTACTTTGGCTTCAACCTGTCGAGAAAAGGCGCTTAATTCACACAGAAGTGTGTTTTTCTCCGATTCTTGGTCTAAGGCGATGACCTTCTTTTGCAGAGTGATTTCTAGCTTCTTTAACAGGGTGCGGTGAGAGGCTGTGACGTTATATAGTTCTTCTAACCCGGCCGAAAGGATATGGGTTTTCTCCTCCGTTAATTTAACAAGGTTGCCTTGGTCTCGAAACAGCTGATGGATGTTCTTGTTAATATTATCCGCGTCGTCTGTAGTCATAAGTCCGAACAGGCTCTTGCTAAGGCTTCCGATGACTCCTAAAGGAGCCATTCTCTTGGGCCTAATATCAGTCAACGGAGGTGAGTTGTTGATTTCCCTGACGTCCATTTTTCAGCAGTCAACCTTATATCCTCGCGTATTTGTTTCAAGGTACGCATCTTGAGGTTCAAAAGGTCCTTATTGAGGATAGTGTCACACCGTAGTTCATTGAGATGAGCCACACAGCGTTTGTTATTGGCCTCGAGATCTATATTGGGGCCATGGAGGTTTAAAAAGTCATGGAGGTCTAAATATATGATTATTTTCCAACTTCCTCTCTGAACCCGGACTGGCCGTATCCTTTCGTAATATATTCCTGGGTTTGTCTTGATGGGCGTTATTTCATAATAGGTCCCGGCGGAAGCGAGCATTCCCGCGCATACAAGCATAGCAGAGAGTAGAAAGCGCATAGTGAAGGTGAATAAGAGAGACCTGAAATACATGCAAAAGGTTAATCAGAAGGTTCAGAAGGAGAGACGATTTTAAGTTTATCTGTGTGTTTACGGATCCTTTTGCCATTTGGTAATTCGAGGATAACATTATTTTTACCTAAAATTTCTACTATCGTTAGAGGTTTATTATAAAAAGTCGCCTATTTAGCCGTTAAGGGTCTTGATTTTCTTGTCGTAACGCGTTTTGGCTTTGATTTTGTTTGCGATTTGAGTCTCTGCGGCGAAGATCTGTAATTCGCTTAATCGACTAACTAGGTCTTGAAGGTACAGGTTATAGGTTCGCAGCTTCTCGTCAGCGGGAATTTGGATCGAGAACCTAGCTAATTTGCCGAAAACTAATTCAAACGGGGTGAAGTTAGTTGCTGAATGAACACTAGTATTGTACGTGAAAGTCGCAAAGCGCGCGAGGTTATCCCAATCATCGAAATTTTCGGAATATGTTCGAATGAAATACACCAGGGGCGCATGACTTCTTTCTAAATATCCATTGGTTTGAGGGTGCTATCTAGAAGTGGTGTGGTGATGAACTTTGAAGAGTCGGAGAAGCCCTTCTACTATTTCTGATAAAAAGCTTGTACCACGATCGGAAAGGATAGCTCGCGGGGCTCCGAATCGGCAGATAAGGTGTTTGGCTAGAGCATCTGCGATTGTGGTGGCATGTAGGTTAGGTATAGGTACGACAATGAGATATTTAGTAAGATTACATTGCATCGTTAAAAGGTGACAATTTCCGCGCGGAGTCATTCTTAATTTTCCCACCGTGTCAATGGAGACTTTGTCTAAAGCTTCAATTGGAGTGGCCGTGAGTATCATGGGTTCTCAAGTTTTAATTCGTTCGATTTTCTTCTCCTGGCAGCTGGGGCACCGACGCACGTAGTCCAATATGTCGTTGCGCATGCCCGGCCAATAATATCGCTCACGGATCTTTTGGTAGGTCTGATTAACTCCTTTATGGCCGCCAACCAGACTGTCGTGTAACGTTTCGATGATCTTTTTCCTCTCTTCCGTGGAGGGTAGTGAAGTTTTGCCGTAACATACAACAACCTTGGTGGGTGTACCCCCAAATACTTCGACAAGCAACTCGGTTAATTGCCCCGGATCCAACGTTTCCGTGAAATCCCCTCGTCGCGATATTCTTATGCTGGTTAAATTCTTCTTTAAGAGAACACTCCTTAGGGCCCTTAAGCTTCGCCTGACTTCCGGTGTACTGGTGGGATCGTAATACTTTTCTTTGATTATTAGAGAAAAGATGTTATGGTTTTTATAGGGGGTTGTAAGAATCTGTCCTACTTTTGGTTTCTTTGCGTGAAGGCTTTTCAAATCCACTGCCCTTATTTCTGACAGCAATCCAGCAACGGAGCCGTTGGGTTCGCAATGTCTTGATAGAAAGTGGACGTAATTGTCCCTCTTATACGTTAAACATTGGCGAGACGTAATAATATTGTTCTTAAAGGGAAGGGGGACGACTCGGTGATCCTTTCCTTGGTCCGAGGTCGTCTCCGGGTTGGATGATAACCTTTCTCTATGGACTTCTGGGTCCACGTATTGATTAAAAGGCATATACTCGCTAAGGTGGGACATCTGACGGGGGTTCAGTGAAATTAAATCTGACTGATTGTGAACCTTCGGCCTCTTCAGGGATATGATCCAGATTGGGAAATCGAGGAGCGGGCCGTATATTCGATTGTAAGGGAGTGCTTTTGGCTGCAGGTGGTCCAGTCTGGATTTGTGGAGTCAGTGAAATGGCCCGAAAAGGAGGATTTTGTATTGTGGAGGATTCGGCCGTCGGTATGTCGGTGTTGGTGGCTTCACTATTCCCTTCTTCCGTCGCCTTGGAGGTCTGTTTCGCATTTGTCTGGGCTGCCGCTGCAGTGCGTTCTATCAGATCCTTTACTTTTTGGGCCCGCGTATCAGTCTTTGTAGTAGCGGGGTCGTAAGGGTCCATTTCATCCAGTACGCGGCGGGTGAGGTCATCCACGTCGTTGCCCTCAGAAAAATGTTTTGAAAGTACCACGCAAGATTCTTCCTCTTCGTTTTGTGTTTTTTCCGTAAGGGCCCTTAGGCTCTCCTCAAATTTCCGGGCTGAATCAAAAACTTCGTCTTGAGTTAAAGTAGTATTCACGACTGGAGTAGGTTCGTCTACCTCCGTATCCATTGCGGCGGGAGCAGTAACTTCGATTTCCATGCTGCTAATCGATCTGTCATCGTCTTCAGCCACGGGCGTGTCTGATTCCTCGGTCTTGTCCTCTTCCGGAGGTGGATTTTCAGGATCATCGAGACGAAGTCCGCTCCTGCGAGGATCATAAATGGGGGGTGGTTGGTTAGTTACTTCTTCTGATTCCTCCACTCCTGTAGATGACATCATTGACGAAGATTGATAGAATTGGGGTCCAAGGGAGACGTCGATAGATTTGTTTTTTGTTTCCTTGAACGGGGGGGTTTGCGCTCGCTCCTTGAAAGAGAATTCGGTTTCGGATTTAGTTCGTGTCTTCGGAGGTATTTCCTTTTCCGTTGTCCCTGTAGTTCGTTGCCTCGTTCTATGAGCGATAATGCTATGATCTAAGGGCGGAGCAATTTTCCTGGTAGTAGCTCCAAGAGGCCGTCCTCTGCCTTTATTTCCATATGTAGAGGGAACTTGAGTTCCTGATGGTCCGGGTTTCGGTAGGGACGAATTAGGAGTCCTGGGCTTTTCCTCCTTCTTTCCTTTAGGCGCCTTAGGGTCAGTTTGAGGTTCCAGTACCATGATCTTAAGTTGAGGTAATTGATTATTAATAGCTTCTTCAGTGGGGAGATCAACGGGATTTCCGGACAACGCATCTGCATTACAGTTTAACTTGCCGGGTTTGTACGTAAAGGTATACTCGTATCCCGTAAATTTAAACATCCACCGCATCAATCTCTGCCCTGGATCCTTACGGCTATGCATCCAATTTGGTGGCTCATGATCGGCTACTAAAATGAATTTTCAACCTAGAAGGTAGGGCCTAAATTGATTGAGCGCATAAAGGACATCTAAAAATTCCTTTTCTGTGGTGCTATAATTACACTCAGCTTTGTTAAGCGTTCGGGAAAGGCACCAGACCGGATGATCAAAATTTTCTTTTTCCTGACTTAACACAGCCCCAATGGCACCATCTGAAGCATCAGTCGTTAAGATGAAGGGTTTATCAAAGTCAGGAAACAGTAAGATAGGATCCTTACATAGGCATTCCTTGAGGCACTGGAACGCCATTTCTTGAGGTTCATCCCAGTTGAATTCTCGGTCTTTCTTTTGTAATTCGTACAGTGGTTTTGCTATTTTTGCGTAGTCTTTGATGAATCGCCGATAGTACCCGGTAAGTCCCAAGAATTCTCTCCTTTAGGTTGAGGGAAGTTCTTAACGGCCTTGATCTTTTCTGGGTCAAGTTCGACGCCACGCTCGCTGACGATATGGCCTAAGAAAGCGACCTCTTTCCTCAAGAAATGTACCTTATCTGGTTGCAAGACTAAATTAGTTTCGGCGAGGCGGGCGAAGAACTTGCGCACTCACCGGTCATATTTTTTCAGAGAGTTAGCATGGATGATGACGTCGTCCATATATACCAACATCTCCTCGCATTCTAGGCCTCGCTTGATTTGGTCCATCATCCTTTGGAAGGTCGCCGGGGCATATTTCAGTCCCATAGGCATACGGTTAAATTCATAATGGCCTGCAGGGGTAGAGAAGGCCGTCTTCCACTTATTTTCCGGCGCCATTTTAATTTGATGGAATTCAGAGGCTAAATCAAATAAAGTCCGCGATGTTGGGTAGGGGATAAGCGTCACCCACTGTCCCCTGGTTCAGGTAGCGGAAATCGACGGCCATCCTCCATCGTGGATTTACCTCGGCGTCGGCCCTTTTGGGGACAATCCAAATGGGAGAATTGCTTGGACTTGTCGGGGGTTCAATAATCCCGTCTTTGAGTTTCTTGTCTATATACTTTTGTATAAAATCCTTATGGATGGTCGGATGACGATACTGTTTCGCATTCACTGGCAGGTTGGTTTCAGTGGGTATATAGTGCTCCACTAAGTCAGTGCACGGTAAGGCATCTCCAGGTAGAATAAAGACGTGAGGGAACTCTTCGATTAATTTTTCTACACTTGCAACTTCTTCTGAGTTCAAATGACTTGTAGAGATCAGGGTTTTAAGCTGTTGAATGCGCTTTTCCGACTCTATAATAGGATTATTAGGCCTCACCTCGATTTCATCTCCCGACCGAGGGTCTTTACAGTCTGGTCACTGATTCCAATCAGGGGTATTGATTGAGTCGTGTCTACCAAAGTCCTTGGATCCAACGCGCCGATCTTGATAAGGTTAACGGCAGCCCTATTATCAATCATGAAGGTCAGCCAAGGGCGTCGACCTTCAGGTACTCTGACTCTTACCACTATTGGGTCGTCTCCCCTCGAATCGTCTCTTCCAGTTGGGCCACAGGCATCAATCCGTACGAGTTTCTTTGTGGAGTCCGGGTTAGCATGACTCGTGGTGTCGATGTTGGATTCTGCGGTCCTTGTTGAACTCCCTGTTGTGTCTGATTGTTGCTGTTGTCTGGACAGGACATCGGTGTTGCCGTGTTGTTCGAATTCGGGCTCGCCATGGTAAGCTGCGGGCGAGCCCCCTGAGAGTTTAAAGGTGGGGACATAATGGTGTTTGAGTTTCGCTGTAGTTGGCCATTGTGATTCATAGGTGGCGCTCCTCCACCCGGAGCATTTGGATAGTACATCCGCGGGTCTTGATTACTTTCGAGCCGTGGTGTATTCGGGGTATAACCTCCTCGGCCTCGACCTCCTCTTCGAGGAGCGTAGCCGTCTCTATTCGGGAAGTTTCCTCTTTCCTGACGAATCGGATAGTATGACGGTCCACCGTAGGGGTCATTCAGGTTGGTGACGAAATAGCCAACAACTGGAGGTTCGGCTGTTTCTACATACTCGGCTTCTCCACTTGCTCCTTCAACATACCCTATGTATGCAGGGCTCACTCCATGCTGCTGCTGCGATTGAGGAAATTGTTGGCCACCAGAGAAGTTTGATTGGTATGGCATAAAATTTCTCCCTCTTAGGTTCTGAGAGAGTTCTTGGTCTTCATTATATCGATGATGTGATGTCGTTTCTGTTCGATTATCGGGGAGTATTCGTGAGCGGATTGGGGATTCGATGCGAACGGCTTCCTTGTAGGCAGCATCCAAATCAGCGGGGTGACATGCATCTACACCACTGCTAATGTGAGCAGGAAGTCCCCTAATAAAAATGTCTATTGCCGCCTCCTTCATGGGGACCATCATATCGCTTTTAAAAGCCTGGCCTTTTTCCTCTTTTAACGCATTTTCGGCACCCATTAGTAATATGTTTAATTTGTCCCGAAAGTCGCCCACCGAATCTCCTTGCACCATGCGGAGCTCGTTCAACTGGGCATTATAATAAGAAAAGTTCTTGCCCGGCGCAAAGCGTTGTTTGAGGTGTTTAACAAGATCGTCTATAGAAGTGAACGCAACTCCATAGGTAGAATTGGGTGCCGAACCTCTAAGCTTGCTTAACACTTTTTTGATGAACGACGCCTTTTGGGTGTCTGGAATATCCGCATCTGCGTTTCTGATGTCTTGAATGAAGTCTTTTAACGGAATATTTTTCCCGTCGAAAACAGGGATCGACGTGATGGCAGCCTGCATGGCCATAGTTTGGGCCATGCTGATCATGAGAGCCGAATTATCTTGTTCAGTCATGGTGGCGGCAAGACCTTCGCAACGATCACGAGAAGAAATGGATGGAAAGCAACAGAATTCGAAGCTAGTTCTATATTTGCAACAGGACGAGTACATGCGCCCAAAGAATCAAAGGGAATTGACAATGGGACGATTAGCAAAAACTATTCAAGACTGAGGGCGCTGAAATTTTGAGTCAAGCAATCGATTTCGTTTTCGAGAACTCCGAGTCGCTTCGTAATCGCCAAATTTTCTTTCATAGACCGCCTGATCCACTTTCCGAGGAATTTACCGACCTTAGTAACCTTAGAGTTGACTCGACAACAAATACCTAGAAGAGCTATACGATTTGCCCTTTCTACTCATAAGTCTGCCTTGACCTTACGGAGTTCGGCTTCACGAATGTCTAAACGACTACAAGCCTCGGCTAATTTATTAATTATCAGGAACCATGACCTACACGCGAAAGGAAGCTTTCCAACAACTTTAGCGAAAGGAATAAGCGTTGTAACGACAGACTTGTAGAATAACGAAACGACAGAATGAAAGATTCAAGGTACAATAAAAATGGCCAAAGTAGTGGCACCCACGGAAACACAAAGCAAGTACACAAATGGATGATAAAAAAAATAGGCTATGTATATTGTATATTAAGTGGTAGAAAATAATGCGACACAGAGTCGTAAGTCCGGTTACACGCGTAGGCTTATGGAACAGGCACGTGTGATCTGATTAAGGGGTTTTAAGATAAGGTAACTGGCCTGAACACGTCAAAAGGCTCTTCCTTTACCACTTTGGGTATACCTATACACCTAATATTGAGATATTATAAATTTTAAAGTTATTTCACCTTTTAACAGTAACAAATTTATCTCCTAACTTTGTTTTTGAACTTTATTTATTTTACTTTACTCAGACAATACAAAATTTTTGGAGGTTAGAAATTTAATTATCTTCCTTTATCGTTAATAAAAGATAGAGTTCTAATACGTTCTTACTACACAGAACCAAAATTTTACTCATTAATATTGTTCATAAAATTTTCTAACGAAAAAAAATCCAAAAATCAAAAAATTTTTTTATTTAACTTTTCGCGAAAATTCCTCAATGTGACAGCACCATAAGGTAAGAGCGACTAACCACGCTCTGTCACCAAATTTGTTACGTGAGAGCCAAATAATTAATGGCGCTCACGTAAATGCAACAGTTCTTTCAGACTATTGCTTTATCGGCTGTCTCTCTCGGGGCATCTGTCATCCCCGCCACGATGGTACCTTACCTGTGCTATCACTTCTGTCTCGTACTCCCATACGTATGAGACTATATGAGGATCTCGTAGGGCCGCGTTACTGAAATTAATTAGTGACAATAAACGATTACGCTGTCCTATTCTGTTAAAGAATAAAAAGGGCGAGTATTGGGATTAAGAGAAACTCGGAACAAAGATAATTTGCTTATTCGATGCTTTATTGTATTCCCCAATCCGATACAATTTTATTGCGCCTTAAGTATTTATGGTTATAAATGTATATGAGTATTTATACGTATGCGTATGTCCGGTTGTCTA
>JAPYZO010005606.1:0-16075 GCA_030522905.1 Torymus flavipes | reverse complement strand
TGGAGTCAATCCATCCGCAGGAAAATTGTAAATCTAGCGAACACTGGAAAAACTTGTTTCATCGATGAATATGGTTCTGGACTATATAAAGGGCCCATACCAAGGTCTACGCAGAGGTAAATAAACCCCCTTTTATGTGTAAAAAGTAGGAAATAATTAGGTTACATTTATGTATTAGAATATGACTTTTTTTATTTTAGAAAAGAGGTGCTAGCTCCCTTAACCAGAGAGGGATCATTTTTGAGGTTAAAAGCGAGCCAAACCAAACCAGCTCATTTCATCCCGGATTCTCATATTTTTCATAAAGTTAATATAATAGCAGAATCATCCAAGCATACTCCGAAATACCATCTCTTCGTAAAATTATGCGAAAGTTTGCATAATATACACAAGCCATTCATCAAAATTTCGTATACTTGCGAACGGGTACTTTCGGCCTATAGGAAGGGGCGCGCGCGCCTCAAAGTAGACGGATTAGCAAAAGAGCGCGTACGGCAGCGCGCCTGCCTGCCTCTCTGTATAGGCGTGATGAGACACGAGTGCGAGCATTAAGCTCGTTGCGCATGATGCGCGCGCGGGCCGCACGGCCAAAGTAAGTCCTTCCTAAAGACTTACTCGAATAGTATTAATGATGCTTTAATAGTGTGTATTATACGGAATAGTTGGGGGATTTATTGTTCAAATAGACGACAGATTTAATTTTAATTTTATTATCGTTACGATGATTAGTGATGACGTTGGTGAGGGTGAAACGCTAAAATGAAATTAATTGCCAACTTATATTGTAGAAGTAATCATTGTTATACCAAATTATCTAATCTTTCTTTATTTTCTCCTGAATTGTTAGTGAATGAAAAAGTGACAAACATATAACGGTGATTGGATTAATCACTGGCGTAAAATATAATGCTCTGTAACAGCGTTAAAATAGAAAAAAAAATTGTAATAATGTTAATGCAATGACGTAACTATAAATGTTACAGTACAGTGACGTTGATATAATTTTACCTGATTATGTCGTTCGAATAAAACTATACGTACAGGCAGGAACCATTTACATAATGAGTAAAACAAAATTGATATGAGGAATAGTCGTAAGAATAATAATATAAATCAATAGTCAGTGAGTAAAGCGACATTTAAGCTCCCTATAAGGTTTGATTTTGCGTTAAACTTATGGGAAGTTTCTTTCCATTCCATATCTACTTATCGTGTATAATAAAAACCATAAATATAGAGCGAGAGGTGTCCTCTTCGATATCTCGGGGAGTTACACCGTAAGTATGTTTTCAAATCATCACAAATAATATGTTGTGCTCTGAACGATTTCCAAATTTCTCTGACGATAATTCGACTACAAAGTAAAAGCTCAAACCAGCATGATATTATTGCTACGCAGAGATTAACGCAGCAGCGCGAACGAAGACAAAAAGAGGGGTACGCGCGAGAGCAAGACAGAGATGCAGAGTGGAGGCGAGCGCGCGATGGGGAAAGGAGAAAATAAGTGAGAGTAACGAATGGTGAAGGGCGGAGAAAGAGGCTCACGCGCGCCTAGGGGTGTACGAAGCGCCGGGAGAGAGAGAGAAATAGAGAAGGTGGCACTGATTTTAATCAAGATATGGCCTGGCAGGCAGGCAGGCAGCAGGCGGATCAAGTGAGCTGAAACTATTGATTTTCTAAGTGCTCGTGACCAAGTAGCCTCTCGTTGCGCAATTTTGAAAGTGAAGAAGAAAAGAGGGCCGGAGGCTTAATCTCCTATCCCTCGCGCTGCGGATTTTCATTTAAGAGGATCCGCGCGCCGAGTAGGTTCGATGCCCGTTCGGTCGGTACACATTATATATTTCTTTGAAACAACAAGTATATATATACGCACGCGCGAACGGCAGAAGGAAGAAGAAGGCGGACAATGCCGCCTTTTGCTAACGCTCGGCTTTATTACTTTGCCGCTCTTGCCGAAGAATAATGCCGAAGGAGAAAGTCGTTGCCTTTGAAGAACCTCCTCGATGGGTTTATAAGTTTTATCATTTGTCTGAGGACGAAATATAACGTTTGCAATTGTGGATGCGAATTAATAACTGTTAAAGAATTTTTCGTAAAATGTCTGATATTAAGTTACTGCAAGTATATACGAAAAGGAATAAGCAACGATTAACTTACGTACTGATGCAGCAGATAAAGTAAGGGAATATCTTACAGTAGCGTTACGGGCAACTCACCTGAAACATAAAAGAAAAACTCAATTAGACGCACGCAATTATAGACGAACAACAACATTGTCTTAATTTATTAACCTTATAATAGCAAAAAAAAATTAAAAATCTTGTCACTTGATCGCCAAGAAACTGACTCTCAAATCTATTTTATGATGATTGAAAAAAACTCGCTGAGACTATCGAATTCCCAGGACAAGCAAAATTTTCTCGGAAAACCGCAACGTCGTATACGAAAGACGACGAGTCGCATAGGAAACAGCAGTTAATCCCACGCCTAATCGTCCGCCTGCGCAGCGTCCAGCGGCATCCGAGCAATCTCGTTAATCGAAGTCGCGTGACGACGACGGCGGCGCGCGGTGACGACGATTCACGGTAAATAAGTATCAACGACGACGTCCTCTCCTATCTCTCGTACGCGCGCGCTCTCTCGCCCGTTAAGAGATTAAAGCCTCGCGAAGGGGGCGCTTCGTTTTAGAGCCATTATAGTCGCGCGCACAGGGGTGAGATCGAGGCCGTCGTCGCGTCGACGTCCCGCGAGAAACTTTTTTCGAGAGATAGACGCGCCGATCGGTCTTTGTGCGGAAAAGGGGAGAGAGAGGAAGACAATGACTGGGACGAAACAAAAAGGTGGAAGATGCCTAAGGGGCGAGGGAGACGCGCGGAAAGAGAAAAGTGACAGAGAGAGCGAGAGAGCCTTGTTTACTGTTACGAGGATGGGGGAAAGGTGGGACGAAATTACGAGATCAGGAATTGAAAGTTGTTTGAGACTCGCGAGAGATAATTAGGATTTCTGATCATTATAGATTATTATTTTTATGTTAATTAACACAAGTATATAATATCGTGAATGCCCTGGTAGAAATCGACTCTATTTTCTACTCAGAAATAGCGAGTTTTACTGGAGGAAGACCAAAAACTAGACATTTTTCTTATCTACTTCTATTTAGCGATGAAATGATTTTTCCGGTCATATTCGACCATTTAATAGATTGAAAATAGATTAGAATAGACATCAGCTTATTTATGAGTATTTAAAAGATATTAAAGTTGGACAGTTTTTGTTAGTTGGAAAATGGCTAATAAGAGGCTTGCTATTATGGCGAGGAGTGAGAGAGACAGAATCTAATAGAAAAATATGGGGTACAGTTAATATCTAAGAAAGGAGTGCTGTAAATGTTTTTTTAGTCTGTGTTTATTGTTTATATTTTTGTAAGCTATTTATTACAATTGAATGCTCTGAGATGTAACCTCAAGTCTATATGAGTAAATTTAAATTGAATATTTTGAGGTTATGCCATTCTATTTCCAATCTATTAAATGGTCGAATAATTGGGGAAAAAGCGTTTCATCAAGGAATAATAATTAGCCATTTATTCTACTGACACTGTCTATTTCGCATAGAGAAAATTTCTACCAGGTTAGTGAATAAATGAAATTTTGTTTTTTAAATTTAATGTGTTCAAATATTGTCAATATATTTGGTCAATAACACATTTCAAGTTCTTTAAAAAACAAATATCCCGAACGCGCGCATATTGAAAGTGTTAATTCTCATCTGTCGTCCACTTTTCATGTTACTAAGAATTAGTATAAGAAAAAGCGCGTACATTGAAAATGTTAGTAAAAAATGCACAACCTTAGCATTTTCACAACAGCATCCATCAGCAGCGCGGCGAAAAACTTAAAGTTGCGTAAAATTCAGGGTGCGCATCGAACGGCAAATCGCCTCCCATATATACATACATCACTCCCTCGCACTCCGCAAAAGGACAAAGATTAATAACGGACGGTCCGAGACGCATATAATACGCTCACGGGACGGCCCCATAAAAATGCAAAAGGTGCGTCTCGCTCGGCGAACCAGCGCCTATATGCGCGCGAGGCAGAGGGCGAGAATACGCTGAGCTTGCGGAAAGGGTGCCTGGTGATGCGTGCAGCAAATGCATTAAGACCGCCTTTTCAGCTCTCTCTCTCTCTCTCTCGCTACCGCGATATTGAACTTTTCGGCGGCAGCGGCGGGGGGCTTTAAAGCGAGCGCGCGCAGAGTGGAAGTTGAGAGCAGCCGGTATATATGTGCGGCTGATGGCTGCCCTTCAACTTTATCGCCCTGGACTTTTCGATTTTTTATCCTCTGGCTTCGCGAAAGATATACATATAGTGGAGGTATATAGTTTTTCGACAGCGATAGAAATTTACGAGGCGGTCGCGGGTGGTTTGGAGATTTTTATACGGGTGATTGGGGTTGATTGGTTTTCGTGAAAGATGTAAAAATTTTATCCGCGGTGTCTCAGAGTAAGTGTGTAATAGTTTTCATTTACTCGTGGCTCTTTTCTACTGACTTTATATAAACACTGTCGTGAGGCGGGGCAGTATAAATAATAAAACAGTTATTATATAAATATATTGAGGTAAATACTCGAATCAATGTCGCTATATTTTTGTGATTTATTACTTGAACATATTTTTACGTTGTAAACTGCGTAATTCACAATAAAAAATAATATTTTCCCGCTGCAACATCGTATAATTTTCACAAGAATTTAATTAATCAATTACTTTTTATTCTTTAGTGTAATCATATTTGAATACGCTTATTAACATCACTCTTTTTCATTATCTATCTTTCGACGTACAAACCTGTTTCTTTTTAATTTACCAGGGAAAAAATTCTTTTATCGTGTAAATTCTCGTGTTTGAAAACATCCAATTAATAAAGTCACACAATGACAAGCCACTTGGCACGATACACGATCGCACCACAACAAACTATTATATAATCCCCACTACTTCCTCCGCGGATAGGGAAATTCCCGAAACGTCCGAATGTCTCATTCACCGGCTGAAGACGGTAGCGCTTCGCCAAATTCGCAATTCTGCTCGCGCGTCTAACATTAAAACAATGAATTGATAAAATAGCTGATTCTCGTTTCCGACAACTCGCCCACGTGCCAATTGTCAGCAGCATGCAGTCATTCAGTCATTTGGGAAAAACGTTTCTGCTTTCCCACTCGTTTTGCACTCGTTTATCGCGACAATATTTCCGTTCGAATACCTTCCTGTACGTCAGTTAACTTCTGTTTGATAAAAATTATTGTACATTTGTAATTTATTTTTTCAATATATTAACTCATTATAATTTATCAATTTCTATCAGTTAGTGTACCTATATATGAATGTGAAAATGGTTTTGTTGGTTCTGATTCCGCAAAAAATTAAAATTACTTAAAAAGTGACGTTGTTAATTTATCTTTATAAATATAAAGATACTAAAAATGATGCTTTCTACTCTAGGCGAATACACCGATTAAACATCTTTTTCTTCAATGTTAAAAATATTTTTCTGGCACAAAACAATAATGCGTAATATTTCAAATGCAAAAGTATAAATTCGTTTTAAAAATAAAAGAAGAGCTGGTCTGTGGTTATTGAACTATCGGACCGCAAAGATTTATTGGCGCCGAGTTATTGGCATTTATTACACTTGGGATTTGAGATTAATGGATACGATTTTATTCGCTGACCATTGAAGTTATTTATGTTTTACTTCAGTATTGGATTACTTTAATTCACGATAAAATATATAGAGAACTTTTGTATTACTTTTTTTTGTTATATGCGTGGAATAGACTGGAAATTTCAACTTGTTCCATCGTGTGATTTTCAATTTTCTATTTTATTAAAGAGACAATATACTTGTATTATTGAAACGTAAAAGTTAACATTATTGTGTTCCACTAAAAATTTCATGATTTATTCCACAAAGAAATGCGAAGGATTCATCTAATGTACATGAGTGACTTAGTAGATAAACCGGCAGTTAAATAATGATAACAAGACATCGGTATTAGAAACATTGGGAAAATAGATAAACCGCATCATTCCTATCGTACCCGGAAGAAAAAAAATGACGTTTGAGTTTTTCTCATTTTTCATATCGCGGATGATGAAATAGACGCATAAAATTATAAAAGTAACATAATAGATTAGGATGAATCTTTTCGTTTTTTTTCTTTTCATCTGTCTCGTTATAAGCTCTTCCATATACCACAACGGATTTAATCAAATAATGCAATAATGTTGCAAAATCGCACCTTCATTATTATACCGGGTTTTTCCTTCATTTGTACATGCAGATAATCCAAATATTATATTACTAGTTTGGGTCTGAGCCAAATTGGCAGAGGTAGCATTAAAATGATTATCATACCCATGTAATATGCTCTCTTCTCAAAATTAGAATCATGTTTCTAAAATTTACTATATGGACCGTTAAATTGTGCACAATAACATGTGAAAGTTATTTGCTCCACATACTAAATCATGTGATTGAGCGTTTTGCAATAATGACTTACACATTTAAGTTTAAATTATAACAACATAGAGTAAGTATGGCAGTAGAAATGTAGATCTAGTTCCTGCATATAATAGCCGACACTCGCAGAATATATGATTGGTTCTCTCCTTCTCAAACGTTTAAGCTGTACTGTCTAGACCTGATTAGATATACAGTATATTTTAAATATTACACATTCAAATTATACATGAGACTAAGGCACACAATGGGCGCATTTTATTGAATGAATAAAATACGAGTTTTCAGAAGCCCAGCATTCGCTATAACATTACGTAAAGAAACATAATTTCACAAACAAGTTATTCTTTGCATTACAGATTATTGCGCAACAAGGACTTTCCGATTTTCTCTACTGCTTTTAGAAAATAAACATTCGCCTCCTCCTCGAAAACAAAACATGTTTATAAGTATGCGCGCGGAGAAAATCCACCTTAACGAAGGCGCAATGTAAATGCCATACAGCACGGAGGCCCGCATGCGGCAAACAACATTGACAAAGTCTAGACACGAGGCAGATACGAGATAAAGTGGAAAAGCCAAACATCGGACTAACCCGCGTACGCGCGATCAGCATCATTACATTATACTTACTCGGCGCTCGGTGGCGCGCGCTGTGCTCCCGATGCATTTAAAGCAGCATCACAAATTTCGAGCTCAGTCGCGCTTTGGTCTTCGCGCCGGACACTGTTGCTATCCGCGGGACGTATACATTTCTCGCTGATTCGTCGCCCGAGAGAGAGAGAGACACGGACCATCGCGCATCGTCAGTTATATAAATAAAATAGCGTAAATGCCGCTTCGCAGCCGAGGTCCGATGCTGCGCACTCATTGACGTAATCGCGTGTGCAGTTCTCTCTCTGTCTCTCTGGTGGTCGCGACACGATAGCCGCCGTCGTCACGCCACGCGGCTGCGCGCTTGTAAGTCGAGCTTTGAGTGCGCGCGTGTGGCTTATAGTGCGTGCATGCGCTCGCGCGCCTCTGTGTGTGTAAGTAGGTGTGTGAGTTCGTTATCGACGCGGTCCCGCTTCGCTGCAAAATGACGTACGCCAAGTTCGGTAAGTACACGACTCTTGTTGGGCAATGAGGAAATACGATTGCCGATTGCCCGCGATTTCTCTATATAGTCGACGTTATTTTCTCGGATTTTCGGTTCCGTGCTGGTTCGATATTGTTTATTTATTGTTTTTTTTATGATTAATTATCGTTAGGGCTTTTATATAAGAAGATTGGGAGAGTTGGCGCTTTTCAATTGATTATTTAAATATCATTTTTTTTTATTGATTAAATATATCGAGATTTTTTTATATTAAATGTTTATTGAATGTTGATTTTTTTCATATTGTTGTTGTATGCGCCGTAACAAAGATCTTTTACAACCGTCAGTTGGAGAGTTGAAGAAATTGAAATTCAAATGAAGAATTATTTTGAAACACAAATCGTGGAGAGTCACAGAAGAACACAATTGACCTTGCTTTGAATAAAATATGAATTTTCGCAACTCCGCGATTGACTCGTACGTTACTTGAGCACACAATGATAATTGTCCGTTTATTTTTAACAAGCTGGAAAAGCAGTCAACTGCGGAGATGATAGCTTGAATAATTTGTCCGTATCATCACTTTTTTCTACTTCAAATCGTCTAGCCAGATGATTTATTTATTTTTGCAGACTATCGATAAGATTACCCAAATTTAGTAAATGATTTCTTACGCGTTTTTAATCAAATGAAACATTTCATAGTCCAACAGAGTAGTTAATAATCATTATCTTTGCGTAAAATTATTTGCACTTTATTATATTGTCATGCTTAAAGCAATATCGAACCAAACGGAATAGATTATTCTACCTACGATTTTTCACGGCTTTTATCATAATTACCAGGTGAGAAGGGAGAAAAACAAGAAACAGTATGGAGGGGTCCATTGGACGTAGATCGGACCCATACAGACGTGCCATACCTGGCTGCTTTTGGCATCTTCATGGCGTTTTGGATCATAGTAGCTATATATGGTAAACGAATGAACGATAACATTTTATAAATCCTCGTGATATACATATGTCTACAACTATAATTTTCTTTTCCAGCTTTTAGCGTTGGCGTTGCCATAGAAGTCCACTACTCAAATGCAATGCATCACATAGATTTTATCGAAGCCACCGTCTATTTTGGATACCACATGCCACGTGCAATGTAAGCATTTTTAAATATCGTTCTGATATAAAGAACGTGAAAAGTCATTTTATGAAAGTTTTATACACCCATTGAATTAATATTAATTCAAATAAAACCCATTTTCTTTGGATTCTAGACATCTCATCCTTGGTTTCCTTCTGCTTTCAACCGTCTTACTTGCGACATTCGTCGCTCTATTCCGATGGGCGACCAAAGTCCTAGTGTACATAACAATTGTTGCTGTGACAATATTAATAATTCTACTATACGCTTTAGCTATTTACATGCAATTTTATCTGGACGAATTCTGCTGGGTCACTACGACGGCTATTATCGTAAGCGCCATCGTGTACGGAATGACTATGTACGCATTTTCAAAAATAGGAGTGGAAGTAGTCTGTAAAGTTATAAAGGAGTCTTGCAAGTGAGTGCACAACTTCAGAGCAAGTAATTTACATGTTTAGTTGTAAGATTAAAAAATCAAATTAATCACTGTTTTACTTTCCAGAGCCTTATTCTTCTTCCCGTCGACATTACTATTTATGGCTGGTCAATTTATTTTACACCTGATTGTCATTATCTTCGCCGGATCGGTGTACGGATTTCTGAGGACAATCACAATATCAGACCAATTCGATATAATGAATGAAACAACAACGCCCGAGCTAGAATCTGAAGGCAGCGGTAACTTTAACGACTCTTGGTACTATGATGAGGAATACCTTCAGCCTTTGATAGTACCTACGCATATTTGTATTCTTCATCTGATTAATGCCATCGGCTTCTTATGGGCTACGCAATTTATCATGGGCTTAGGAAGAATGGTCTTGACGGCTACGTTTGCTACTTGGTATCATGTTAGAGATAAGGATATGATCCCCAGACACACGATAACTAAATGTTTTCTTACGATAGTGACGTAAGTATGATTTTTTGTTTGTTTGCATAAAAACAATCTAAAGTTTGGTAACATTTGTATATGGACGTATAATTCTAGACATGTTGTATTCATTCTTTCAGGTATCACGCAGGAACAATAGCGTTTGCGTCGTCGCTAGCTTCCATAATTCCAATGTTTTGCATTATTTGGAAACATGGACGGGAGAGAGCGAGACAAATGTATAAGAAGCCTATTTTATTGCTCTCCTGGTTGACAGTACTCGTCAAGTTTTCCTTCAATGCCCTATCTATGTGTGCCATTCACGGAAAAACGTTTTACACGTCGGCCAAAGATTCGTACATACTGTTGATGAAAAATCCCGTGTCGTACCTAGTGATAAACAACGTGAGTCAAAACTACATGTACATTCTTGAATTAATCGTAGACTGAACAACTATAGGTAACTTATTTGCCTTTCTTTTACAGGTGACTGAGAGCGTAGTATTTCTTGGTTCGCTACTTGTACCGCTCCTGTCGTTTTTAGCCGTAATCGGATACTGCATTCTCAACCACAAGTCACTATCTCAAAGTGTGAAAGTCACCTCAGTGATGATTGTAACACTCACGTCTCTTCTCAAATCGTTGATTTTCTTTATGGTATTCCGTGCAGCGTCCAACACCATTCGTCACTGCTACCTCGAGGACTCCAAAGCAAGATGCGAGTCCGAGTTGGACCTGTACAATATTCACATCGACGATTTTGACGTTGACAACGAGGGCCACTCTTTTGGCAGAGAGGAAAATCTGCCTTCAAATAAAAATACTGATGTTACTTTTATCAAAGATCAAAATCCTGCTTTGATTGAAGATGTGAGCAATGCTTCGTATGCCGTCAATAGATGCGAATTAGTTGTACGAATTATCGTTACAGAATTAAGTGAAATGTTATATATGTATAATGATCTGCGCTGTAAAATACTCCCTCAGCACTTGGAAAAAATTTATCCTATACGAGCATCTTGTACAGCTTCAAAATTATCACAACGGAATAAGATTAAGATTGCCATATGTGTGATAATGCGTTATTAATTAATTTTAAGTTCATAGTTCCTATATCATGTACATTATATGTATGTAGGATTTGTATATTTTTTTACACTTAATAAATTATAAGTGATTTCTAATATATACATATTTTATGGTGCCTACATCTTTATACCTACACGTAATAAATATTTTCTGCAAAAAAGAATGATATGAATTTGATAATAACGATTTAGCTCTATATATACCGCGACGAAGGAACAATCGAGAGGGGAAAAAAAAGAAGTTCTCTCTCCCCTAATATCGACGAGCAATCTCGTCAACGTCTCGTCGAGGCTCGAAAACACACTACTCGATGGCAGAAGTCCCGACAGGCATCGTCGGTCGGTTTGTTTCCCGTGTAATCTCGAAGGCCCGCGCACGCTCTTTCTCTCTCTCCACTTGAGCGCTATATAGCTTCTCTTGAACGGGGAGAAATAGAGGGAAAGATTTTTTCCAGCCGCAGCAGCAGTGGCGCGAAACCGAGCGCTCGCGAGCAAAAATGTTTAGGGCGCGCAGAGAGAGAGAGAGAGAGAGAAAGAGAGGAAAAGAGAAGCACATGTCGTATCAACAGAGAGATGAAGAAAGGCGGTGGCGGTGGCACGTGAGCGCGCTCGAAAGAGCGAGAAAGAGCGAGAAAGAGCCTCGAAGAGGGTGCGAGAGAGCGGAGAGAGAGGGGCTCTCGAGGAAATGGAAACCGTGCCGCAAATACCGGCGAGCCGGCTCAACGTTTCTGACGTATATATACTATATAGAGAGTCGATAGACGCACGCGATTGCCCGGGACAGAGAGAAATGTTTTTAAGCGGCTTATTATACGCCGAGAGAGAGAGAAACGTACTTTCTCCTCTTTTTTCTTGTTCGCTCTCTTTTTCGACGCGCGGTGATCGATGCTGCGTCGGCGGGCTTTTGCTTTCTTTTTAATGGACATAGTAACGCGGGGGTGGACTGATTGTGCGTACGCCGTGTTCCCGTGTTTCAAATGTTTTTCGGGGGCGTCGAGAGTTGCTCAATGGTCAGCGGCAGAAGTACCGTTAATGGATTTTCAATATTTGGGTCAGCCACGTGCATTGTCGTGCCTGCGCGCGCGGAACATATTGTGTTTTTTTGCGGGTTATTGTATTACAAGCGCGCATAGGCAGAGTGTAACGTTGTTATTTCGGCCAGATATGTTTTTTTTTTCATTTTTAAAAGCTCCGATCAAATATACAATCGTGATTTACGCGAAAATGGTCGCGCGCATGAGTAAATAAATGTATATATAAATGTGGTTAAAGTGTCATAAAAATGTTCGGTTATATAATGGTTATTAATTAAAAGTTTAAATTAATGTTACCACGCTTCTTTTGCCTTTGTCACAACGAATGAGTACAAATGAAAAAAAGGACACTGTCATGGTAATCTACTCGAAACATATGTATAGAATATAACGTAAAGTGAAGTTATATTTGATAATTTTACCAAAACTGATAACGAAAGGGTTTATACCGCCAACCCGCATGTTTCCTATAACAGTTGTCAATATCTGAACGAAATTCTATTACAAAAGATCAATTCAAAACTACTGAAATTCAGACAAAGTAACGACGGATAGAGGTAGGGCTGCCCGATATAGCTAGATTAATCTTAATATTGTATTGTCTTGCCTCAATTTCAAGACTATAATCGATACAATATTTAAATACAGATTTCGATACAATATCAAGATTGTGGTATCAAGAATGTAAAGAATCTTGTCTTGTCTTGAAAATATTTCGAAAAATTTTTTTTTTTCCGAACTAATCATAATATCTATTTAAATAAAAACCATTATTTAACTCTCACACAAAGGCGCCTTTATTAACTCAATAAACTTCGGTAGTTGTTGATGACCATCTACTAACGCTCCTAGGGTAAGAGACCTTATTAGTGTGCCCTTGAAGCAGACGACAGTCCATATTAGTGACACTTTTTAACTTACGATTATTAACAAATAATACATCAGACCAAGAAATTTACAATAGTCTTTCTACTGCTTCTTGTAATAGCCTTTCATTATTTTTAAGGTTAGAACGTTTTGTTTATATCGAAAATGACAAAAAGGACATACAAATACGGACAGGCACACTAATAGGGACCCTATATCCTCTCGAGCCAACTTACGTAGGTACGTGAGGCCACAGAGAGAGGATGCGCCGCCTAGCGGCGGCGCACGACTAGACTGGCCGGTGACACATACGTGGCGGGAAAAATGAAATTACAAGTTTGGCCTTTAATTATACTTCCCGCGCATAAAAATGAAGACTTGGCAATATACTGCTTGGGAAGTGAGTAATATATGGGAAATATGACTATACATACATTGCCAAAATATAATTATATAGCACTCCGTTCCCGTAAGCAATACTTATTTATATATTGCACATAATATAACCAATAATTTGTCAATGAAAAAAAATTTCCTTAACTTAATCTTCATTTCCCCCATACACATTGGCACACGTTGACAATATTATGGCCCATATATTGGACAAGTGTTACTTTCAGTCCCACGTTAACAAAAAATTTTGTGTGTATATATATATATATATATATATATATATATAATCGAAGCACTGGTTCCACCCTCTCACCCCGGTGTCCCATACTTCCTTATATACCCGGATGGTTCTTATTTACCCATGTGTTAGGCGCGTGCGCCGCCTAGTGGCGGTTTCGGAAATACATTATAAAGAAAATTTTTTCTCATTGACAAAATATGTGCAATATATAAACAAGTATTGCTTACAGGAAGGGAGCACTATATAAATATATTTTGGCAATGTATGTGTAGTCATATTTCCCATGTATTGTTCACTTCCCAACTAATATATTGCCAAGTCTTCATTTTTTGCGCGGTTATGCCGAAATTTTCTTGTTTTTATATTAAACATTATGTATTGGTATATTACATTACGCTCAGTTACATTATTCTTAAAATTTAGTAAATTTGTAACTTAAAAGTTTCTTTAATTTATGGACATTTTTAACAGTGCATCATTTAGAAAGGTCTGAAACCCAAATAATCGAGGAGTACGAGGTCTTCGCCAAAAAGGGAGCTACGGAGACGTGCGAAAGTGAACCAATCAATTATTTAAGAAACTCATAACAGAAATAGTCGGGGAACGCGAGATTTTAAAAATTCTTAAACCCAAAGACAGCCGGGGCGTGATGAGGAATGATATGATCAAGAATTTCAAGACAAGACAATAATACTTTTCATATTGACTGAAAAGACCAAAACTTAAGAGAAAAATTTTCAAGAATTTACAAGAGCCAAACAGTAACTACAGAAATATTGTATTGTTTTGTTCTCGTGAAGCACTAGCCGCCATAAAGCTGTTGCACCTTAACAGCGCAACCCTCCTCTGAGAAACGCGCAACAACCGACGAAATACCCGGTCATAAAATCTCGAACCGGCGAGCGCGCAAGAATCTTGGCAATCGCAGCTTACCTCTGACCGCCCATCAACAGTCTCAAACCAAAAAGCCCGCAGCCGTGCATGTAGGTATATAGAGAGGGCGGAAGGGTAAGTAAGTGAAACTCGTTATCCTCTCTTCGCTCAGCGCGCCCTCGATATCTCGCGCGTTAGATCAAGTCGAGCGCTCATAGCGGCGGTGGCTATATGTATATGCACTCTCTATACACCCACCGGTATACACATACATATATACGGTGCGCAGCTCGGCCCCCGGAGGGGCGAGTGTCGTCGGCGCGTATCGATTGTACGAGAGGCGGCAGCGCGCGCATTCGCACACACGCGCGCATCACACAGAGAGCTCGGGGTGGACCAGATTGGGAGAGAGAGATAGCGCGGCAGCGGGGGCGGAGAGGTTGCTGCATGGACCCGCTCTCGTGATATAGAGCCGAGGGCAGGGGAGAGATCGAGCGTGTGTGTGTGTGTATACGGGGGCGCGAACTCGGACTCGAAACGCGCGCGCGCATATAGCCGATAATGATGACATCGCTTTATAGCGCATCGATTTATAGCGTGCGAGGCTGCGTGCGCCCCGCGTCACTGCGTATTGAGCAGCTTCCTTTTATTGCGAGCGTATAGAGCTGACAGAAGGGACATATATTTCACGAGTGTATGAGTGAGAGCGCCCTAACGTGTCTCGGCCTTAATAATGGGTGTCGATATGCGTCCTTATTCTTTAAGCCAGGCGTAGTGCGCTGCTCTGTCTATAGTTCTCTCTCGCATCTCGTTAGAGGAGAGTTGATTACGGGTGGGAGGCGCCAGAAGTATATATATGTGATGGGAGCGAGCGTTGGGGGAAATCATGGGAAATTGAATACCGGAGCTGCGTGAGGGATTTCGCCGAGTCGTTTTCATGCTTGTTGCGGGGGAAGTGTGGTGTTTATGATGATGCTGTCAATATGGTACGTCAGAGATGAAAGTTCATGTCGGAGGATGTAATTAATGGTTGTTCTAACGTTTAGGATAAATTTTCAATAAGTTCTTCTTCTCGCTCTCTCTGCTATCTTGTTATACAAGTATATAGATTTGACTTTACATATTTTATACTCGTGAAAGAACACTGTAATATTCTATTCACGCATATGGATAACCAAGAAAGGGATACAAAAATTCGTAGACCCTTTGATATTTATTCTCCGTAGTGAAACATTGAGGCAGCAAATAATTACTCGAGAGTGTAGGTACCCGCACGTATCAGCAAATAATGTAGGATAGACTTTTTCCGCTCATTAATTACTAGCCACCGCCTGTAAACACATGCTACCCCTTATATGACTTTTGCATTTCGGCGGTGGCGACGCGTGACTCGGGTATAACGATCTCTCCACGACGACGACGACGTGGAAATGGTTATTGCCGGGCGATGAGAGCTGCCTCGCGGGGGGTAACGCCCACGGGTAAGAGGGGGGCGGGCAAATGGCGTTTGCCGGTAATTGGCAGATATACACACCGCGCGAGCGCGCGCGCAGCCGGAATTGTAATGGGAATAAAAAGTACGTGTGTGTACGGGTGGGAGCGTGCGGAATTAGCTCATAGTTATGATCAATTTGTGCGCCTATATGGATGGGGCTCGGACTTATGGCTTGATATGATTATGAGATTGAATTGAGCTGAACCAAGTTCTTATGCGATTTTAACGTAATTATGAATGGCGAGCGTTGGGGAAATTTGTATATGCTGGGTTGAATGTTTTAGAGAGATAATAGAAGAAGGGTATTATTACATCGGAGCATTCGCGAATACGAGGAGATAAGAAGAAATCATCAGCTCTAGATTATTTGGAATTTGAATAATAGAACCGTATTTGGATGCCTTTAGAAATTTTGATGTATATCTGAATAGATCTGAACAGATATTATACATTCATGAAATTTT
>JAPYZO010005605.1:0-11391 GCA_030522905.1 Torymus flavipes | reverse complement strand
AAAGTTTGAACTCTTAAAATTATATATTGGCTTTGTTATTAAAGAATTAATACAATAGCTTTTTTTCAGGTTCAACCATGGCTTGTCCCCTTAAGGACTCCTTTTACGGAGTTACAAAAATATGCTGCTGAGGCCCGGTTGTCGTCATAATGGGGCAATTAGGCAACGGCATGGCGAATGCTGGCCTTAGATCCTGGTTCTCGGTGTTCCGATGGGTGTATCCGTTCGTCATAAGGTATTTCGGTTCGCACATACCCTTGTTGACTGCTGTTTGGGCTCCCATATGATTTCAGATCTGCCTCGTCCTATCGCTGCAGTTCACTGAGGTCCTCTCGTGCTCTATATTCGGGTTCCCTCGTAATATAATCGAGAGTCCTTACCCTCTGCCTTGCTGGGCGATCTGATTCTGGGTCGTGGTAGTATGATTCGGCCTATATATACCTTCGTGGTTCCTCGTATGAATCTCCGCAATGTTCTATCGTCGCGTCATTTCTTTGCTCTCGATACCTGTCCTGCCTGCGTGCTCTGTTTTCAGGCCCTTGCCCGATGTAGGCCTGCTCCCTACTGCGAGGGGATCCTATCTTGGGTTTGAGGTATACCGAACCTTGCTGGTAGTAATGGATCGTTGATGATTCTTCCGCTCTCCTTGGCGAACTGAACCACCCCAATCCGGGATTCTCGGCAGGTGTTTCTGGTCCCTTTGTGGCCCTTCATATTCTTGTTGGTATCTCGTGGGCGGCGATCTTTCCTCCTTAGACGTTGCGCCTAGTGCGGCAGTGGGCCTTTGGCTTATATTGTCCTCTTCATTTATCGCGAGATCTTCCCCTTTTTCCTCTACATCATCGTGACCGAGGGCATTCAGTGAGGTGGTTGTTGAGTTCCTCATCTCACTTTCTCTATCCTGATATAGCCTGTACATCTTTCGGTCCGAAAGATATCTCGGCGGTATCTCTCTCATCTTCGCCGAGCTCTTTGAATCCTCCGTTGCGGAGATTTTAGAACTTCTTCATGGCCGATTCTATGACGTCTAGATGCGGATGTTTAGCAGCCAGCTCTGCCGCCGCCAGTGCCGGTTGGAGGTCCGTAAAGGCTTTCATCCCTGCGTTAATTTTGGATTGACTCAATGCCTCTAGTTTTTTTATGAGTAATCCTGGCCCTTACCGTCTTCGGTCTTACTCTTATTTTTAGTTTTACCAAAGTCAAACATGTTACCGCCGAAGGTTCTAGGTACGGTTCAAAAATTCACTATTTCCTATTCTGACGATTCGACGGGTCGATTATTCTCGCAGATTTCTGTTTCAGCGAATGCTATTAATTTTTCACCGACTTCTGCGAGAGATTTTATTTCGGTACTTTCTTCCCTAATTCTTCCTATACGGGGTAGCCCGCTCGAATGTATACGCGCTTCGTGGGCCGTAATTTGTTTATTGAGTCGTTCTAAGCACCACCGCAGGGCTCGCCTCTCCCTAAGAAATTTACGTAGGTGCGATCTCTCACTTCCTAGTGTATGTCGCGCAATATCACTATTTTTTAGCATTCAGTTCATTTATCGTCTATTTCGAGGGAAAGGAAATTGAGGAACTAGCTATATTTCCCCTTTTACCTGGGAGCGTTGAGGAAGTCGACCATCGATGACAACTGGTCCAGGAAAGAGGAAAAATCGATCGTCGATGACACCTGGTCTTACGGAAAAGGAAAAATCGACCGTCGATAGCAACTGGTCTAGATGAAAGCGGAAAAATCGACCGTCGTTAACAACTGGTCTTGAGGAGAGAGGAAAATCGACCATCGTTGATAACTGGTCTTAGGTGGAAAGAGGAAAAATCGACCGTCGATGACAACTGGTCTTTAGGAGAGAGGAAAATCGACCGACGATGACAACTGGTCTAGGGACGTCGCTATGCCGTGGCACAGGATAGGAGTAGATTTAAGAGTTTATGTAATGACGATAGGAGAAGCAATTGTTTATTATTTTTCTTCACGCCCTATGCAATCTATTTATGTGTGAAGATAATCTATATTTGTTTTTGTATTACTGACACAAAAATATAGTTACTTAATAGTATATTCTATCACGATTTATGTATTTTTCAATAAAGATAATAATAATTTACGGCAATTAATAAATCAGAATTCGCACGTATTCAATTTTATTATGCGCAGCCTTTTATAATATTCCCACGGCGTGAGAAAAATATGTAAGGTATTGGGTGGTATAATTTTTACTTACTGGAAGCTGAACATGGCGATCAAGAAGATGGCTGGTCTCACCCTGCTTCCTTCCTTCCTGTCTTTCATGTTCCTCCTATTTAGAGGTTGTTGATGTATCACCGAACTCGCGTGTGGAATGTTTCCACGCGTAACAAAAATTTCATACATAAATTCCTGCTGAAATTCCTACAAAACTTCTTATAAAAATTCCTACAAAATAGTGTACAAAATTTTTTTAAATTTTGTATAGAAATCCCTACAAAATTATTTGTAAAAATTCATACCTTAATTCCTGCTAAAATTCCTACAAAATTTCCTGCAAAATTTCATATTCTATTTCCTACAAAAATTCATAGAAAAATTGATACTGGGATTGCCCTAGAATGTTTACAAAATTTTCTGCTCCAATTTATACGAAATTTCCTGCGAGAAGAGCTAGCTATATACTGTTGTACATAACTTAACAAAACATTCTATAGGATTTCCTATAGAATTTCTTGCAAAATTTTCTTCGGAAAAATTTTCAGTTAAAAATCCTACATGTTAATCTATAAAATTTCCTACAAGAATTTCTGAATAAATGCCTGTAGAAATAACGCGGAATTCACATAGAACATCCTGCAGAACTTTCTGCAAAACTTTCCTGCATAATTCTATATAGAATTTCCTACAGAATTCCTAGAGAATTTCTCATAGACTATCTTACAGGATTTCTGCAGAAATTTCTATAGGATTTTTTCATAAGGGTTCTGTTTCTAATCTTGGAATCATGTTTAAAATTTTTGTAAAGTCATCGTAGAATGTTATTTCTGATCTTATGTTTACTTTATCTTTATCGATTAACTCGCGTTCATAGGATATTGATGATTTTTCCAGTTCATTCTTAATTTCAAAATTTTCAGTTCTTTCGTCTAGTTGTACTACTTGTTGATACTCCTTATGAATTACCGGTGTTGATTTTTGCTTTTCATCCGTATCTTCCAACATTTTCTTTAAAAATTCCTTTTGTTCTATCGTTACTCTTGTTTTAATTTCCTTATCCGTTTTCTGTGGTTGTTTAGTTACTATATTAAGATTTTGATTTAGTTTATGGGCTGGTTTAGCTTGATTTTGTTATTATTTATTTGTAAGTAACCCTCATCTAGTCTTAATTTTTGTTCAGTAAGAATCTTTATTCCTAAAATCCCGTCGTAAGGTAGCCAAAAATCTTGTGGTGCTACATGGAAATCAATATTTAGTCCGTTTATATTCATTTTTATTACTCCTAATGTTTCAATCGTTTTATCCATGATGCCAGATAAATGAATTGTCCTATTTTCTAAAACTATATTAGAAGGTATCTGATTTCCCTTGATAATATTGAATTGAGCTCCACTATCTACGAGTAAATTACATGTTTTTTTGTATAAGGATTTTCTAGTTCAATATACTGAAGTGAGTTCTCTAATTTCAGAAAATACATTGGAATTTTGGTCGATGCTATCGTTTCTTGTATTCTTAGCTTTTCTAAACTATTTTCTCTTTGGTTCATTAAAATCAGTTAAATTTATTTCATCAACATTTCTAATTTCCGATTTGTTGGCTGCCTGGTTTTTTCTCACGTTTTCATTCAAAACGCTCAGATTCTTTGAAATTAATAATTCGCTGTCAGTATTTTTTCCTTCTTTGTAATTTATATTTACGATATTATCGTCATTAAATTAACTTACTTTAATATTTTCGCTATTCTTGAGTGGTTTTTTATTAATCCTTCTAGTCCACTCACTACCAGAAGAATGCGTTTGTTTTTCGAATTTTGTTGATTATATGGTGTTTGCAAAGTGTTTGAATTATTTGAGAACTGATCACGATTGTGATGATTTGTTCGTAAAAATCCGTTTCTATTTCTATCTCGATGTTCGTAGACCTTATTCGAAGGATTGTAGTATTATTCCGGAACGTATTTTGATGATTATTACTCATTTTCGTACAAGTTTTCGCTAAATGTCCTGGCGTTTCGCAAATTTGACAAATTTTGTCTATTCTGAGAGCTTTGTTGTCTGTTTTGCATCATTAAAATCTTAGCACTCTCGCAATCCACTGCTTCATGACCTTCGTCTGTATATATCGCATTTCCATATCGTTCTTTTGTTTATTGTGCAGTATTTCAGTAAGTGCCCGAGATTGTTGCACCTATTTCATAATGCTGACATGCAATTTTTACCCGTGTGTCACGCGCTGCCATAGACTTCGTATGATTCTGAACTCCTCACTGAATTATTGCAAGTAAGCGGATCGTGTTCTCTTACTTTACATTTCCAACGCAGTTCATAATCTTTAATAGTAGGGCATTGGGTAACCTCGTGCCCCATATTTTAAAAATATTGACAATGATTACTCGACATTGTACTTAATTTACACGCGTCTACCGAATGGCCTTCCGTACTACACAATTTGCAAATTAATTTTATAAGGTTATTAGTCATTCTACAATGATATGATACATGCTCTTTACGTTTACAGTAGGCACATGAAGCTTTCATACAAAATAATGCCTCGTGATTTCTTGCCCTACATAATGGGTAGATAACTGGTTTATTTTGATTTGGATTTGGAGTCTCGAAATTAAACAATATGCTTGTAGTATCATTTCTTAAACTATTTTGCTTGTTTAAGTTTGCTTCAATTTCAATAGCCTTTTGTATTGCATTATCCACGTTTCAGTGTTCTCCGAGTTCTATTCGAATTGCTTGCTTTAATCCTTTCTTAAAACTTTTAAGTATGTCATTTTCTAATCCCGTTTTAAATATTGCTAATGTATTTGCTGTTACGTTTGGTTCTAATTTTTTTAATTCAATTATTTTTGTGCCTAAGACTCGTAAATTGTTTGCAAAACGTAGTACGTCTTCGTTCGATTTTTGAATTTGTTGTGTTAGTTTTCCTATAATGAATGTATATTATCGGTCAATGGATATAATTTACGTATAGTTTGAATAAACTTCTCAATATTTGCGATGTCCACATTTGCTAATGCTTTATAAGTTTCGCCTTTCAGCTTTATTTTCAGAATCTGAACAAGGTTTTGCTCGTCACTATCTGATATTATTTTTTTTTGCTTGTTTAAGTTTTTCTATGTATTCATGAAGTGAAATGTTATTGCCGTCAAAATCCGGTACTAATTTGGCAACTTCTTTAAGTGGTTATTTTAATGTTTGATTTGCCATTTTCGGCTCAAAATTTATTAAATTATCGTTTATTACAATTTCTCCCTGTCTATTATTATTTGTATTGCTTTCACTGGCTAAAATCAAGCTTTGTTGATTGCATAACCCTTCTATGTCTGTATAGTCGTGTAGTTTGTCGTTTTCTAAATGTATTGACTCATCAAAAAATACAAGAGTCTAGGTTGGTCTATTTGGAGTATAAAATTCAGTTGGTGATGTAGTTTTCTGTTTTCATTCGGGAATTAAAAGATTATTTATAATTATTGTCGGTGTGTTTTTTTCTTGTGTAGGTTCTGTAACGTTCTGGTCTTGTTCTGAATTTTCAGTAGGTTGGGAGTCTGTTTTTTCTGGTACGTTAGAGTCTGCTTTTGAAGTCGTAAGAATTGCAGTTTTTTCCGGATTTTCCTCTGTTTTTGAGTCAGTTGGTACGTTAACGTACGTATGTGATGAAAATTTAGTTCATTGTGTTTTTGGGGGTGATCTTGTTACTCTCGGTTTTCTTCCGAAAATATTAGATTCCTTATTTATAGCATCTACTTGCTTTTTTTAATTCTGGATTGCTTTGTGTGGTCTGTCTGGTCAAAATTCCTTTGTTTCCCTTACTTCCTAAACTTTTCTGATTTGACATGACATATTACTCTTTTGCCTATTCTATATTTAATATTTTCGTTTAAATATGCTTTTATTATTAGTTCATCTATTTTTGTGTGTGTTTCCTTTTGCACTTAATTGTTTAATAATTCAGTTCATTTATTTATTTGTCACTTTTCTATTTCTATGAATTCTTTTCCATTTAATTAATATTTTAATGTTCCATCTCCTATTACTTAAAATTCAATGTTTATTTATGCAATTATTATTTAAATAATCAATTTGTTTAATATATTATTCGCTTCCTCGCGCTGCATTGTTCGTTATTCTAATGTTTTATTTCTCACGTAATGTATTTTCAATTTATTCGATAATTATTCTTAATTTTTGTAACTATAATTTGTTATTATGATATCTCATTTATATATTGTAATATTTTCTCTTTTGAATCTTTTATTATTGATTTTTTTTCAATTCTCTTATTTGTCTTAGACCGCTACTATTTTTCTCGTAATATATTTGATTCCATTGTGTAACTTTGTCTTTTCACTTGCTATTTTAGCTTATTTGTTGTTAATAACATGACGAGCCGTACTTGCTTACCTTCCGAAGTTTGGCCGATTCATGCTACAATGATTCCCCCAACTTCTGACTGCAAAGCAAGAAGCTCGGACTTATTCTATGTTAGTTAGATTTATATAAGAATATATTCCTCGTCTTTCAAGAGCTTATTTGATCTTATTTTAAAAGTTTATAGTTTGATTTAGCTGATCTAGCGAACTTTCGTTCGATTCGTTCCGGAACCACTGTTAAGTCTTGAGCAACAAGGAAATTACTCTTATATTAAATCACTAATTGTATTTGGTAGATTTACCTTTTTATTCTGTTGCTGTAGATGATCACTCGTAAATAATTTAAACTGATGATCAATTGTTGAACTTTTTATTTAGCACAATATGTTTTACAAATAAAATGATTATATAACTCAATAATATATTTGTATTATATTGTACGGATAGATAATACCGATAATTGTTTGATTGATAAATGATTGTTTTTTAATAATCTGTTAAGGCTAGTATTGACCTGTATATAAAATTAATCGCTACTCCTTTCGTCGGCTTGAGTGGTACGGAGTTCGCGATCTGTACACGATTACTGGCGCGTGTGGCGTGTTTCTCTTTATTTATTGATCCTTTAATTTAGGTTAAATATGCTTTGACGACGAGTCATAATCATCTTTTTAAACAAATTTAATAAACATTTAAATATCAATTTTCGATTTCGCATTTGAAACTTTGTGCTGAGTGTACAAAAGTACGGCGCGTGTATGCTTTCGCGAGTTTGGAGGCTCGCTACGTCACGCAGTTGCGTCGTCGAAATGTTGCGTCGTTCGAACTTGCAATCATATCATTTCTAGGTCAGAAAATTACTGATGAAAAATATGCATGTTAATTTAATTTTAGGGATACGTCACAGACGTAACAGTATATTTTTTACTTTTTTTTACATCAGTGATTTTTCACGTATATAGTAAAAAGTGCATAACTTGTACACTTTTTATTTTTTTTTATTTTTTTCAAATATCATAAAAGACGTGAAAGAAGGCTCAAAACTGAATTAAGCCATAAGTTACATACATACAAGTTTAAAGAACTGGTAAAACAGTAACCGTGTGAAAATTACACAGAAAAATTTTTTTCCTTAATAAAAATTTTCTCAGAATTTTTCAGCATCGCTGAACGTATGCAATTTGGATAAAACAAAAAAATGAAAAAATTGTTGAGAATGTGATACACATATTATGTGAAAGAACCTAAAAGTTCCACTGCGATACAGACAGCGCGCGACACACGTACGCATACATATAAGTCTCCCGTGCCTAGTGTGCTGCGAGTGAGAAGGTATGTCGATTGTCAGCGAGCGACGCGCTGCTCTCTCCCTCTCTCTAGCCTTGTACGCCGAAAAAGTAACATCTCGTGCATTGCGCGGGGAAGCGCCGTAGTCTGAATAATTCAGTTATTCCTTTATCTATCTTGAAACGGTCTTCTTCTTTTAAACCTCCACACCTCCAACAAAAATACGTGTCAAATAATTTTTGGAGTAGAACATAAATATTTTTATTTCAATACGATAGGTGACATAGGCATACGCAAACCACCTGATTTGAGATGGATTCGGCCTCAAATATTTTGAATTATTTTTGCCTATTACATCTCTTCGCTGTTCCAGAACTGTTAGCGAGATTTAAAACATAATTTGAACTCAAGAATTTTTCATGTAACGGTCTAAAATTTTTAAATACTAGCAAAATGAAAGCGCGTTTGGCGCGTACTTTTTTGTTGATGGGGTTATAAACACAATTTTTTATTATGCTTTAATTTTGAATAATTAATGTAATAGGATAATCAGATAATTTTTAAAAACGAAAAATTATTTTCATCTTGTATGTTAATTTATTATTTAGTTTTAAATACTTACATATACAAATTTAATAGAAAAATTCAAATTTAGTGGATGTAGCGAATCGTCACACCTATTATTTATAGACCAATGTAAATAAATTTTTAAATGTAACACAACATCCGACCCTCGTTTTTTAAAAAGAGGAAAATATGTAAATCTCTCTTGGTCTATCAACGAAAGCATCAATAAGATAATGTTATGAAGCCTTGTTTATTTCACAATAGTTGTACGCGTGTCAGAAGAAGATCGCCGATCGATCGAAAATTGTTCTCACCATCCGATCATCAGCGTTCTCGGAAATTATTCCACTACTAAAATGGACTTCAGTCACAGAAATGGCTGCATTTGGTTATAAGGTAAAGCGAAATCGCAAAAACCGATTTTGAAATTCGTAGCTTCTTCAAATTCCCAGGCGTTCTATGTGAAAGCAGCGTTTGTAAGTTTTATTTGCTTATGTCTCGAGAACGGCTTAGTCTACGTCAAAACGGCTTGCACCAATCGAAAGAACGTAAAATTTGGTATCAGAAACGATTTTCAAATTAATCCCGACGAGTGGAAAGTTCCGAGATAATTAATCGAAAAGAAATAAAAGCTGTGGACGCGATAGAGACGAGAAACATGCTGCCGGAAGGGGGAAAGATGGCGGAGCGTTTATTTCTTTGCGATTAATTATCTCGGAATTTTGCACTCATCTAAATCGAGTAAGAAATCGTTTCTGATGCAAAATTTAACGCTCTTTCCTTTGGTGTAAGCCATTTTGTCGTAGACCAAGCCGTTCTCGAGATATAAGCAAATAAAACTTTCAATCTCTGTTTTTGCGTAGAACCCTTGGACTTACGAATCTACGAATTTCAAAATCGGGTTTCACGACCTCGATTTACTTTATAACCAATATGCAGTCATTTCTGTAACAAGTCGATTTCAGAGCGATTTTTACTGCGGACGAAATCGTTGGGTTCCTCGATTGCCCCGCTTTCCCCTTACCTCCCGCTTCCATCGCGGGACTCCGTAGCAACGGTTGCCACAACCCTTTGCCGCGGCGTCCGCCCGCTCGGCTCTCGCCACCGGTGCTGCCAGGACCGGCGCTATGCGGGAAATTCCCCTATGCTTAAAGAATGTGCGGAAAAGTTACCGGAAAATTTTCGGGACCAAGTGATCTTGACTCAGTTTTTCACGCTGATCACGCTGGTATATAAATACTGTATTGTTTCAGGATCATCCTGTATACAAATATACAAATATGAAGAAAAAACTAATACTTTATAAAAAAAGTAATTCTAAGAAAATAAATAACATTTTTTTCTGACACTTTTATCTTACTTCTTCTATACAATAAATTAATTTTTTATATGCTACATGAAACACAAGAAAGTAGCGGAATTAGTTGACATATAAGTAGTCAAGAATATCTAATCCCTATAAAAATTTTTTATATTTTTCTATTTTTCCTCATCATAGCTAATTTTTAGATTTAGCTATTTTTCCTCATCATAGCTAATTTTTATATTTTTATATTTTTCCTCATCATAGCTAATTTTTCCTCATCATAGCTAATTTTTAGATTTAGCTATTTTTCCTCATCATAGCTAATTTTTAGATTTAGCTATTTTTCCTCATCATAGCTAATTTTTAGAAATTAATGTATCTGAGTTTGAGACCTTGAGAAAAAAATAATATTATTTTTCTGACTAATAATCTTACCTCTTCTATACAATAATAGTATATTACGATATCTTATAGCATGTTTACCCAAGTCCGCTGTCACGCCTATCAGTGCCATAAGCAGAGCATTATTGCACCGTGAGGTTAGCGCACGAGCGTAGCGAATGTGATAAACACGGTACAATAATGGCCTACTTAAGTCACGGGTAGGCGTGACTTAAGTGCGGACTTAGGTTACGCCGTACTATAAATCATTTTTGTGTATAAAAACAAGGGTATATACATTATACACAAGAAAGTAGTGGAATCAGTTAACATGTAGTCAAGTATATATGTAAGTAGCAGGTAGTGGATCTTTAAGAAATATTTTGATTATACTTTCTTTTATTTCATTCACTTAATCACATTAGTTAGTATAATAAAATGACAATTAATCAAAAGAAAGTTATGGGATATTTTAATTTTTCAAATTATTAATTTCGCAAATAACTCAATCCTGCAATCAATTATGTCTTTTCTGAAATTTTAGTAGATTTTATCAAAATTCACATACTTGCCGGACGCGTCGTTTTGCAGTTCCAGCTTTTTATGCTACATTAATAAATTAATTGTTAAAACGAAAAATGCAAAACGTACATCAGCAAAGGTAAAGTATCGGGTATAGCTATAGAAACTTTTATGTTTGTAAAGCCTCATGTTAACGTAAGTTCAGAATCTTTATGGTTTACGCTATCATCCCTTCTTACTTACTCACGTATTATATAGTTATTGCTAGTGTTCGCGTGACACCGAATTTTGAACCGATCATATTCAGTTTCGTTGGGTTTGAAAAAGAAATTTTGTAATTCAAATTTAATTTTTCTGAAACCAAAGTTTTACAAAACTCCACTATATCTATATCCACTTCCACGGGTATAATATAATAGCATGCGATGCAAAATGTTTAACAACAGAAGAATTTTATTAAAAAATCATGATAAGTATATCTTATCTGAACAAATTGAAAGTTACAATTATATAGTTCACCTAAAAACTGCAAAACGACGCGTACGACAAAAATGTGTATTTTAAAAGAATCTGCTAAAATTTCTGAAAATTCTTAATTGATTGCAGGATTGAGGTAGTTGCGAAATTAATAATTTGAAAAATTAAAATATCTCATAACTTTCTTTTGATTAATTGTCGTTTTATTATACTAACTAATGTGATTATGTGAGTGAAATAAAAGAAAGTATAATCAAAATATTTTTTAAAGATC
>JAPYZO010005604.1:0-10083 GCA_030522905.1 Torymus flavipes | reverse complement strand
CGCTTCAAAGCCCGCGGCCTCCTCCAAAGTCAATCGAGCGCGGTACCTCGATCCCACTTCACTCGCAGGCAAAATCTCTCTCTCTCTCTCTCTCTCGACACTTCAAACAAAATCGAGCGCGAACCCCGAGACTCAAAGCCACGGTTCGTAAGTAGTGCCAAAAGCACATCCTCGAAACCGCGGAAGCCGAAGTAGCCGTTAGCCACAGGCGCGCGCGCACTCGCGAGGCTAATGCGTTGCGCGCGCATGTCACGCTTTCGCGAAATCGGCCGTACGAGTTATATATACCTACACGCGCGCACTGCATGAGGGAGAGAAAGAGGTGAAAGAGGAAATTATATTCGGGTGAAAACGAGCTGTGCGCGCGAGCGAGCGCCGATTTCGTATTCTTCGGGGCGCTTTGCTCCTTTTTTCAACCGCTGCTGCTGCTTTCTTTGCGCTTGTTTTGTATGTTTTTTTTATCTGGGGATATACGTGTGTGTGTCAGAGTGAGGAAGAAAAGGAGCGTTTGAATTATTGGTGTGCATTGGGAATGAAAGTGGTGCGTCCTGGTCTTTTTTGAAACTGAAATTTCAAGCCTTCAAAACAATTTTACGGTCTATTTTTTCCAGGGGAAATTGCCCGTGAGTAATTTGTGTTTGTGCGTTTAAGTAGAGTGCTTTTTAAACATTTTAGTGTCGGTAGCATAGAGATTCAAATGTTTTTAGTTTCATAAATCTTTTTATGTTATTTATTTCATTTCATTTTATAGAATACAATTGTTTGAATAAATAAATGTAATTGATATTGTACATAAATTTATAGTAAATTTAGGCCTTTAGCAAAATTCAAATATGAAGTAGTACATACATTAGAACAACAATTTAAAGAATGAAAATATGAGAATTATAATTGCCGAATAAATTATTTTAAAAATTATTTTAACTTGGTACACCATCACGGCAGTCGGTGCAATTTACAATTCTATTTTTCAAAAAATCAAAAATTATAAGTTTGCAAAAGAAGCATTTACGTGTCAGACATGTTGTTGTGGCGTATCTTTTGTAAATAAAATGACTAGCAATTAGACATACAAAGCTAAATCACTCGTTATGCAATGTTTGACCTGTTTATCCTCTTCAAACAAGTGAAAGTGTTAAAATGTAAAAGAAAATACGAGGAAGCAGCAAAGTATTCCTTGTTTGCACAGCAAAATCCAGAGAATTAAGATTAAATAAATAATGCGGTATAAGAGAATGTGAAAGTTGCAGTGAATTTATAGAATATTAATGCGAATAATAATGGCCAATACAGTTTATTCAATATATGGAAAAACATTAAATACCGAGAAAGGAATGCGTATCAGCGGAATAATGAAGAAGAATAAACCATCGAAGGAATTTCAACCGTAAAATACGCCGAATAAAATAATAAGTCCGAAATAATACGCAAAGCATTGTTAAAAGGCAATGATATGGTATTTCACGACATTTAATTTATAAACGATTTGAATATCATAAAAATTCATATAACGAGCATGAAAACAACGACTGAGAGAACCATCGCGTCGAATTTGAATTGCAAAAACGAAATTTTAAAATACCGGAGATGCAGATATACACTCAATACAATTCGAGGACTGCTGCGCGCGGATATATAGTGCCCCACACGGGCACAGTGGACCGCAGAAATAAAGAAGGAAAAGAATTGAGATTTCGCGCGCGCGCGCGCGCTCGTGTAACTTTCGGAGAAACCGAAGCGGAATAACCGTAAAAAGTAATTTATTTGTGGAAAAGTTCAGAAAGACCTAGCGGCGTATTACCCGTAAATTATGCGAAATTTCTCAGTCCCGACCGACGACGAGGTATATACACGACGAGAGAGCCGATATGGCCGATCGTTTTCTCGAACTAATCGAAAAACCACGTGTTTCGTCGGATATCCTCGATTGGTCTCGTGAATGGGAATTTATTGTCGCGTTAAGATATGGTATACACACACCGTGTCTTAGAATATATCTTGTTATTAAAATTGATTTTGGGCAAAATGAAGATAAAGTTGTAAATTGATGTTACATTGTGCGTTTATTAGTTTTATAAATGTAATAATAATATTGCACATTTATAAATGGAAATTCTATTTTCGTAGTATTTTGAATAACATAAAGCTTATACGTTGAATGTTTAATGCAAATGCGATAAATATAGGAGGGAGTCTGTATTTATTGATAATGAATGAACATTGCAAATAATATTTGAAGTAATATATTATCCAAGATTTTCAATTTCAGGCGTTCACATTTTCACGAAATTCGATGGTGAATATGCGAGATACAATTTGCTATGTGTAAGTACGATTTTCCGAACATTAAATATTAGCCATATGAATGTAATTTTCCATGGAATTGTAACACAGCTTATACTAAGGACGATTAAATGATGATATTCGACATTTCGCATTTCCCAGAATGAAAAATGAATAAAAAAGTTATCCTTTCAATTCAGAATTCTTCGCATACCTTTATCAGTTCTTGGGAAAATATACGCGAATCTAATTAAGCATTCTGCAAATTAAAAACTAAGAGTTGAAAAATATCGAGATTTTAAATTACAACGCTGAACTTTCCAAAATTTTAAACACGCTATACTGACTTTAGCAGATATATACATTACTGCGTTATCAGTATTATCTCTAAGCACGCCATGCGATTGATCTTGAAAACAATGCACTTGGAGACGCATCGCAGTTGAGTTTCGCTCGAAGAATTTGCGTCGTCAGTATGCCGGTCATTTGAAAATTCCTTTGTTTCTCGAGTGCATATATAGATTGTGTGTGTGTGTATACGCGACGTCCGAAGTTGCGAAGCACCGTAAAGTTTTGTCGGGGTGAACTGGATAGGTAACGCGTTGGAGGGAAAGTTTTGTCGAAATCCAAATCCTCGCAATTCGATAATGCACCTGTTGAAATCCAAGTTGAAATACGGCGCTCTGACTGTATATAGGATTGCCCACGCGCGCGCACTGAGGCAGGGCCACTTTTTATGGTTGCAATTAAAGCTTCGAGCGCGAAAGAGAGAACAATGCGCGAATATCTGAAGTTTAAGTTTAATAAGGTTTTCCATTAAATTATCGATGATAGATAAACTCATTAAAAAAGTAGTCTAGTAGAATTCGATAAATTAAGTACGAAAGAAAAGACGTATTGTATTAAAAAAAAATTCAACATTGATTAAATATAAACATTAGACAATATATATACTTTGTAGTATTTTTCATTTGAACTCTTATTGACTTTTATTTTCTCTTTATATTCGCTTCTACTCTTATTTACTAAAAGTAAACGTCAGTATAAATTGAATGCTTTTCAAACTCAAACTACTATTGATTTAAAAAAATGTTGTACTCTATATTGATTCATTATATTATCCATTCATATTTCGTTTGAACAAATGAGTTTGAACCATTCTAGAAATGTCAATTTTGCATGACGCATGATAAAGGTATAAACAAAGTGAAAGGTCGATGTTTATTTTCCCAGTAGTACGTACATACACATTTTGAAATATGTTTACGCGTGTATTATATATATAGCATCTGACGTCCATACGAAAACTATGTAAACCAATTGCGAAATCGATATCACAGCCCACAGAAGCATCGGCTAGGGTATTGAATTTCCGAATAATTCGTCGACAAGTAAGTTTCATTTTCCCTCGTATACGTATACAATCAGCAACCGCCTACTTATACCGCCAATAATATGCCCTGAATATTCCAGCGAACCGAGCTTTTTAATCTGCCGCATATGTACGACTTTCGCAATCTGCAAGGATACACATACATGCCACATACATACAGAAATTTATCTCCGCGGAATGCGCGAAGATAATGCGCCCCGTTGGGGTCGACTTTACAGCGCTCATTATTCGCGGACTGCGCTCGTCGAATTCGTCTGTCTGTACCTGCTGCTGATTTATAGTTTTTTTTTCTTTTGTGCAGCTCGCCGTTCCAATCTCTATCTGGTGCGCCGCTAATCTGTCGTTGTCAGGAAGACGCTACGCGACATTTGTTTTGGGATGATGTATAATGTTATAAGATGTCACGTGGATTGTAAAATACGCAGATTTGGGGAATTGCAAAATGTGATTTTGATGATAGGTAGCCAAAAACTCGCGATTTTCTGGCTATATGGCAGTTAAACTTTCGTTTAATATGTTATGGAGGTAAATTATGAATTAGGAGTGGAATTTTGTAACGTGTTATATAAGCGAACGAATTTTAGCGTGGATTTATAATAAAATATATAGATTGTAGTGTATATTATAATAAATGACTAATATTATATAAGTTTAGGTAATATGTTGGAAATATAAATTTTTGTTTTTTATCCTGAATTTCAGAAACTTCAGATTTAAATGCAGTTTAAATAAGCTATGTACATTTTGCATTTTTAGTATCTTTGTGTACTTAGTGAGGAGTGGTGTGAGAATAAGAACATTACGTATATATAATTATTACATACATTACATCGTAAAAGATGGAAATATTTATATCCTTTCATTATATTTATTCATACACAGTTCTAAACTAATTTATCGCCAATGGAAGAAAATCATTTTAATATAAATCCAATTTCATTTATTTCGAAATATCGGATCAGCCAAAAACCACATTAACCTGATTATCGCAGACTCTTCTTCTGCTGATTCTCATTTCTTCGAATGCTAAAACTGCAATATTTTTTGAATCCAAAAATTCATAGTCCGATGCAGTGCTCACGATAGCTTCCAACTTTTTTTTTTCATCGTAAATTCGAACGTATCTATCGCATCGGTTATCCTCAAGGCCATCTGACGACATAAAAAATCGTCGTATAAACACACATGGCATGTGCACAAGCCAGTCGGGCGATCGAAAGTAAACGCCACTTTGGGTCTCGATGACCATTTGAGTATTGAACGAAAAGTATATAAGTACTCCAAGTCTGTTGAGAGAGCCTCTCGACGTAAGAGGTTTATGATGAAAATTAGGGCCGTTCGCATCAACCAGCTAGGGTCAAAGTTTGAGAATGGTGTACTTGATTTGTTCGTGTCTGCAGGTTGTGCACATTAACATTTTTTCTATTATTTAAAGTGTTATTTTGCCGGAGTTTAGTATTTGTTTAACGGAATTTATTGCACGAAGAAAATAATGTAAGAAATGTTGGACGTAGTAAAAATGAATTATGCAAGTAGTTAATTTTTTCTCCGTAAGGTATTACTGCTCATATGGTGTATAGAAAATTTAAAACAAATATCATAATGTTAATAACTAAGAAAAGTCCGATATTCAAATTAAAAATAAGTTTGGAATGTATAGTATGGTATTTACATATTTATTTGGCTATATAAAATAGGAATCCAGTAGTAATGTATGTTTGGGAATGCCACGAAAATAAAGTATACTTACTTCGTTGCAGGAACTACTAGTAAAATATCTTACCGATACGTTCTATATTGAGGCTACAAAATTTGGTGTCGAGAAACCTGAACAACATTAATTTTACAAAATGGTGCAATCTATTAATATTACAACAGAAAAAAGTATTATGCTGTAATACTAACGCGTATAATATATAGGTTGGTATATCTATAGTTTGATTTATCGATTTTGTATGGCCTTTACATAAGCGTGTAAAATATATTTTCTATTTTTGAATATTATGTAGACGCAAATCGTAAGAGAAGTTCTTTTTCTTCTAGAATCAGGCATTAATAAAATCGTAACTTCTGATAATATTTATGCAACCTATTTTTAAATATTATATAATTTGCGATATCTAACCGCAAACTCTTTAGTAGGACATAAGTTTATATTATATGTTAGCAAAACTTTATTTTAGATTGAATATTCTCAAAATAACTTATTGAATGTCATGGATATAACCATAATTATCTTCACATCTTTAATTTCTCTACATTTTGCAACTTTTAGCAAAACTCATTGATACAATATTTTTAGAAATAATAAAAGTTTAATAAATGCAATACGCTAAGGAAGTGTAATTAAATTACAATAATTATAAATGTTATTTCATTAAAAATACTGTTTCTATATATCACGTAATAGGTATTTCATTTTTTTTTTGTAAAATGGATGTTGAACTTGTTTTTTGTACTGCATAATAAAATTTAAAAAAGAAAACATACCGTAGTAGCAAAATTGAGGATTATCTTTCAACATCAGTCATAACTTCTGCTTTTATGGCCGTTTTTATAAATTCACGTAAAATACAGCTCTTTGAATGCATTCGTTTTGTGAATTTACACTACAACAGCTAAAATAAAACTACTGTATTTCTAAAAAAGTATTTATAAATGTGTTCCAACTTTGATAGCAAATGCCTTGGATTTTCTAAATTATCGAAGATTATGAGCATTCTTTTTTTCAATATCGAATTACATATGTAAGAAACTGAAAACCAACTTCCCCAAGCTTTTTCCCCAGCTCATTACCATACCCCGAAAAAAAGCCCAAGTCTCATCGGCAACTTTCCCTCTCACTCGCGCGTATAGAATCTTCGCTCTCGATTTTGCCAAATCCCTGCAGCCTCGTAGCTTCTATACACGTCTCCTTTCGAAAGTCTCTGGAATACGCCCGCGGGGTTGATAGTCAAACGTCGACTCGCGAAGGCCACGGCTCGCCCCTGGCTCTCCGCGCACGCGTTGCGAAACCAACACTCTCGGGTTTTTCTGCGCGGAGCTTCTTCCTTTTTTCTCCGCCGTCGTCTCGTCGTTTTGAAAAGCTCCCGGGTGTCATAAATTTTGAGCATGATGGTTGTTTCGCGGCTGGGTTTACACCGAGAGGAGAAATAGTTCGTAAATGTACAGCAAAGCGGTTTTGTTGTAGGTTTACATTTGTAGGTTCGTGAAAAATCGCCCGTGAAAGGTATTACTGGGGATATTTAAGAAGAGAAAAACTGCTTTTATAGTAGAAATAAAGGGGCTTGGTGATAATTGATGAGCAGTTTTTTTTACGATGTCAGACGAGGATACAACTTTCGCTATCGATAATTGTAATTCACGATTAGTTTTTCTTATATATATTCGGTGAGATATTTTGCTCGGGCATTAAATATGATATGTTGAATTTTTAATCAGACTGACATGAATATACCCAGGAGGCTTTATTAGGAAAAACGAAGCTGCGGTATTTTAAATTTGTTATACATGAATATTCATTAGCAACTGCGAGAATCTTGTATTTTACATTAGCATATTTTGTGCTATTGCTTTACAAAATATCCTATACATAGGTGTAAAGATTTCGTTAAAAATCGGCATTTACATTTCGAGCGAGAAAGTTCAAATTTGTGCTTCATTTTTTACTTGATTGTAAAATTCTAATAAATTTGGCAACATTATCAAAGAAATGACGAAAGTTACTCGGGCGATAAAAAGGTTCGCGTGTGGAGATTTACTCGCCTCTGGAGAGCAATCTGAATTGAAAAAAAGCAATAATTCTCTTCGCTACGTGTGAAATAAACTCAAATTTAAATGTATCTTTCTAAATTATACGTGTACTATAATATGTATGCGATCCCTGGCAATTTTGCGTAACAAAAAATATATTTATTGCATATTGGTATATCAATCAGACGTTTTGAACACACTTATACGCATAAAAGTGTGTAAATACTTTATTTGGTACCCAGAGGCGTTATCTTTTTCAAAACACTGTATATCTTACACTATATAGTAAAGATGTTAAATGTTTTCTTTGAGAATTCCCAATTGTAACCAAATTAAATTCATAATCCTAGTCTTTAAAGCATACATATATCATCTAACCAGGAAACTACTTCCTTATGCTCCATACCCCAAATTTCCCCAAATTCAATAATCTCTTCCATTTCCAAACCTCCCTCTTCAATCCTCCTCGACCTCTCAACCCATCACCGAACCTCCTCACCGTCACCTCTCTACGCCTACACCCATGTCACGGCACCCATTATACCTTTCCTCGCCTCTCTCTCTGAGAACCTGTTCGCGGCACATGACCCAGTCGCCTTATACTCGTCGCAGCTATACACATGCCGACAAATTCACCCGCCGTCGCGCAATTAGCCGCGCACGCGCTCGGATCATCGCGATTTTGTAATAGCGCAGCACAGTGTCTCTCTCTCTCTCGCGACCTTGTCGCGATGCGCGCGCGCGTGGCTTTCACCCGTGCAGCAGCAGCAGTAGCCGGGATTTGTATGATATATACAGCTATAGTGCGCGGTTGGTGCAGGGTCGGATTGCACGCGAGACGACGACGAGCGCGTGTGCCCTCGAAAGCCGAGCCGCCCGTGTGTGGCCGAGGAGTAGCAGAAGTGAGTGCAGACACGTTGACCCTTTTTAATTGTTTAATTGCTCGGCTGGCGAAGTGAATGGGACGTTCTAAATTTGTCAAAGTGTGGTGAAAATGGCTGGTTTTGTAGGAATATCCTTTGTAAACCGAGATAACGAAGTGATGGATTAATTTTTTATTGTGGAAACGCAGCATTTTAGTTATTACTCTCTCTACTTTGATGCAGTTTTAAGAAAGTCAATATTTGGATTTGAATGTGAAATTTTACATTTCAGCGCAATCGGTCAGAATCGAGCAAGCGCAGGCAAAATTTTATATTTCCTCCTTCGCGTTACTCTTCTCACGTATCACAGATCCAGCACTTTTTGACTTCGTACTCTTCTCGAACGTGAAGTACCTCGGCAATCGAGTATTAGCCGCAGCGTGGGAAAATTTTCTGTTAAGATCAAATGCTTCAATTTGAGAAAAAGTTTACTTTGCTAGAAAATTGATGAGATAGCATTAACTGCATTTTTGAAGAAAACAAAATTGATGTGATTTGGTAAAATTAAATTGAATCGCAGATATAAAGTTTTATTAGTTTAATTAAAGGGTACAATACCAACGAATATGAATATTGTATGCGCGAATATATACGATTTTAATTATCCTGTCGACGAAAAAGCAAAACATGGAGATCGGATTAATTGATTGAAAACAGAATGCGTAATTGGAAACAAAAATCAATAGACATTTTGACGCATATCAAAGAATGAATAATGTAATTAATCCTTATGATTTTGGCGTAATTTCAGTTAAAATGGGCCAGAGATAATATGAGAGTGGAATAACTAAACAGATGAGATTATAATGCGATTATCATTTTGGACGCATGTAATGTGATTAAAAATAAATATGTAACATAAATTTAATCACGGTCCAACAATAAATAAGTATACTTCTATACTAATATCTATATACACTATAAAAAAGATAAAAATGAAAATCTAAAAAGATAAAATATAGTCTTTCGATCTATGCTACTTCTTAAATTTAGCATCTCGAAGCATCTCAGCCACACCGCATATATATTATACAACACACGCTAACGTTTGGCAAGCCTCGACCGTTTCATCCTGCGGGCGACTGTCGACCCCGAGCTTCTCGAAAAATTATTGGCACGAGAGATAGGCGTTATATGCGTACACCTGTACTCCTCTAACGATATTCCATCACTTCATCTCAAAATACGGATTATGACGAAACGGACGTTGTTGCACTAACGCGTGTTATATTCGCTCTTTCAAAACCACACGCGTGTCTGTGTGTGTGTAAAAATCGACGAAAAAAAGAAGAAGAAAATCGGCCGATAAGACGTATGTGTGGGAACCCGATGAGTCGATAATAGGCGCGCGCACTTGCATGCATTAATAATTACAAAAGTTGCACGGGAGATCGTATCTCGCGAGAGCCGCGCGCAGGCACTACTACTTACTACTTGTGTGTTTTATAGGCGCAGAGAGTAAGAGCCGAGTATAGTGGAAATTCTACCGTCGATCCTTTGTGCGCGGCGGGCGCGCGCGCAGGGGGCATATTAAAATTTCAACGAGGGCTTTGTCGCGAGTGAGGCTGAGAGATAGATATACCTATAGAGAGGGAGAGAAAGTCGCGATGACAGCATGAGCGACGATCGAAGCTGGGTGTATTTGTAAAGTGTATGGGAGCTATTGGGTTGCAGGTTGATGTGCAGACGTTAGGATTGAAAGTTTTAGACGATATTTTTTCATTTTTTTTT